>OZ024914.1:3994887-4119887 GCA_964017125.1 Flabesymbios commensalis
CAAAATACGTTACCAAAATACGTTACCAAAATACGTTACAAAATGTCACGTATTTTGTGTAACATATTCTAGATTTTTATTTCTTTTTGCACAATTGTAAAGCTGGGTTCAGTGTCCAGGCTAAATTCTCACTTGCTGCGCGGAGACATACCCAATGAGTAACTAAAGGGCCATTTGTTGTTAAGTGTGCATATCACCATGTAACGTATTCTGTTTTCTTAAAAAATAAATAGTGTCTGCTTGTTTTTATTGATTATTGCGAGAGTAGTACTGTTAGTATCATATAATTTGTTTATGTCTTCTTATATACCTACCTTAGATTACATATTCATCAGGCAGCAAGGAACTTTAGTTGATCTTAGCATTTTTGGCGAATATAAACAACTAACTAACTCAAATGTAACGTATTCTGTTATTTTGTGGCCACATGGACATTAAATCAATTTTGCAAGGGGAAAAATACTACTTTTGGGTATTTTTTTTTTAATACAATCACTACTATATGTTCGTCAAATTCAAACAATTTTTCTTCCAAAAACTGCACCCTCTCCTAAACAGTGACCTGTCTAAGACAAAAATTTAAGCTGGCGACATGCCTAAAATGTCATTTTTATTGCATTCCAGTAGTCAAAAGTACAATTTTTCTTGTCTAGGCTATGGATAACTATACATTTTCTGAAAGGTCTATGCATGAATTCAATGATGAAACTGGTTAAACATAAGTGGAGGTCACTACAAACGAGAACACTGCTTTGGTCACATGATTCTTAAAGCCGCGGGCTTCGCCCATATGACCATAGTAGTCAGGCTTATCTAACGATGAACTGCCATATGCATTTAGATGCACTAAAAAAACTTTCATAATATAATAATCAATATTACTTTTTTGTGGTGGTTATTTTTTAGGTTGGCAGGTTTGTTGATTGTAAAAATATAGCAATTAAGAAATTGCAAACATGTTGATACATGTTATTATTTGAGATACATATAAGCTTTTAAATCTATAGCCTACCAGTATGTCCTCCTTTAATACATGTAAAAACCCTTAAAACATGTTAACAGCAATATCGAATAAAAACTAAACAATCGTATGAGTAACGACAATAAAATAATTCAGGTAGGCTTATATATTACATATTATGGTGGTCATATTCAAAAATCACGGTCATTTTGATTTAGGGTTTGGCTGACATGTTGTTCTCACAGTACCCTCAGGTGTATACACAGACCAATTTCGGTGCCGTTAACACCATTGATAAATTGATAGTACACGTTTATATGCCCCACTGAGGTTTTAGGATATAGACCTACCCAGCTGAACCACACTACAAAATATCTGTCATCTATACACGTGTCGTTATTTCAAGTGAATATTGCTTTTGTTGCTTTCTGCACAAACATGGCAATCTCGCGAAGGAAGGAAGAAAAGACTATGCCCTACTCTTATCGAATAACTTCAAGGGTTCTTCATAGCGCACAGTGCCATGGACATCACTGCACACTCCATGCCTTTGAACAGTTTGGATCACTCTATAGGCACAACCTCGATGACAAGCATCCGACCCGACCAGGATTTGAACCCAGTAACGAAAGATACATGTCACTTTTTTTGGAACCCGGTCATTTTGTTTTAAAAACTAAAAAATGCCGTTTTTTAGGTTTGAAACACTGTAATCTGATCGACGTGAAAATGCTCACAGGGTTCTGGAACCCCTCTTAACCCGGTTTAAATCCACCCCTGCAGAAATTAGATCCAAAACGAACGTTTCTGTAAGCATAAAAGAAGATTAAAAAGCTTATTTGAGCTCATTTTCTAAATCATGTGAGCTGTATCCGATTCCCACACGCGTGCTGACAAAATGTCTTAAAAACTCAAATCACTGACATAATCAACATTTCAATGGAAACTAGTACATTTCCTCAAAATGTCAAAGAAGCTCATGTAAGTAAATGAAATGCATCGGGCTTTAGGCCACCTTTGTGCACATATAGGCTAAACTGGGCCAGGAGAACCTCCTGAGGATGGTGAGATGATTGAGATGACACTGTCCTCCAGACACAGGATTCGAAATTCGAGCCCTGGCGGTCTGAGGCCGAGCACGCTACCTCTCGGTCACGGAGGCTCCCCACAATACTGACTTTCACACGTGGATGGGGAAGAAACAATTTTGTTTCTTTCAAACCACCGAGACCGGGAACCGAACCCCGAACTCTGGCGTGAAAGGCAGCGGTGCTAACCACTACCCTAGGGCCCCCGCCCAGCTCATGTAAGACCATTACTAAAAAACATTGCTTTGTAAAAAGAACTGAAAAATGTTGAACATGGTGAGGTTTGACATTAGCCAATAATACATAGGAGACCAATATGTTTATAATCATTGCCCCTCAACCATCACAGCTGCTTTTAGAATTAGTAAATTTTCCTGACTCGGTGCATTTACTAGATAACATATCCCTCACAATGTATTCACATGTATAGGGCAAGTGGCCTACGTGACAATTATCACGTCCCTCACATCGTGTATTTCTGTCCGTTGAGTTTCTGGCACTAATCAGGGAAAACAATCAGATTAATTAGGATTTAAATGCTAATCGGATATCCTCTGGGTCAAGGTTGATGCTTGTGAAATATTAGTGTAGGCTACTATGTCACATATAACACTTTCGTTCATTTTGTCAATTAAAATTGATTTTTCACTTGATTCTGACTCAAAATATCATGAAGATAGAAAAAAAGGATTGCATTTTTTTATTAGTCGATAAAATGTCCAAAATGGCGAAATCCAAGATGGTTGCCAACGTATATAAAAATAAACATATTTAATAATAATTTTGCAACTACATACGCTAGAGACATAAATAATATGTCTATTCTTATGTTTTCAGGTATGAGAAAGCCAGTCATTTCATTTGTTTTTAGAAAGAATATTGTAAAGTCTGTGTTTATTCAAATAAAAGCAAGAGCAACCGGATATCACAGTGAGACTGCGGCTAACATTGTTTTGGCTAATAGTTTCTTTCTTTGTTTTGATGATGCTTGGCTGGTTCCCTATGGTGATAACTGAGCGGATGTGGATTTCATGAAATTCAAAAGGCTGCCATGAAATCACTGAAGTTATATTTTGAGCAACAAACCATAATATTTTTTATCAAGAACTACAATAAAACAAATTTTACCATCATTTCGATATCATTATAATGCCTAAAATGCTACGATAAACTTTATTATATATATTCCCAAGTAAATCACATACTGGCACATCTATTCATTATACGCGTGTAGTACGCCTATGCATTACCCATAAACATAACCAACTGCATGATAGGTTAGAATATAAACCAATCGATCAAGAGTGTGTAATTGTTCAGATACACGGAGTGTCCCCTTCCCGATGTGGGCTTTATAATGTCATTTCAATGTCAAATCAAAGAAAATCTTAATAAATTAATTCCAATCTGGTATATTCTACGAATTATTCTATATTGCAAGACGTCAACTGCACAAATAAGACTTCTGGAGGCCAAAAATGCTAAATGATGTCATGTTACATACGAAATGAGAAGAGTGGAAGAATAATTGAACTATTTTTTATCATATTTAGATATTTTCACAGGTCAACATATGCTTATAGGTATTATTAACTCGGCGCTGTATCTAGATTAGCTACAAAAGATCAAGAACAAGATCATACCATACTGTTTTTCTTTTTGTTCACACCCGTTCTCAAGCACTTGCACAATTTGACGCAAAAAAAAACAATGTTTTAAACATTAATGGAGAGGGGTATGCTAAAAAAAAAATATTTATATCAGTTCGGATTGCAGGGTTGGCCTTTAAAGTCACAAACACATATCATACCAAGGACAACCTAAGGGCATTGTAAAGTCCAATAATAGCTCATCACTATTCCTATGGGGGGGGGGGGGATGGGTGTCACCTCCGCGAGGTCCCCCCTGGTCAACTTCATAGAAGGCCAAGCACACCCAAACGTTTTATTGATATTGTGTTTTTCTCACGTTATTACATATGGGTCTAGAATATTTTGCATTACTTTTCAATCTATATAAAATCGGTTTGGCGGTAAATACAGAGCATAGTCATTGGTTTGTGATGTTCAATATTATCTGAATCGTTATGTGGATGTGTGTCTAACGTTCTATTAGTATACGTAAGTAAAAGTAAGTAAGTAAAATGCTTTAATTCACTTTTCGGCCAGTATGGCCATTTAAGTGAAAATTCCAGGTATTACAATATCCCATATTGTATAGTTAAAGTAGTAAAGAAAAGACAAAGCCAATAAAAGCATGATCGTACTAAAATATTCAGTTTAAAATGTTTGATATGATAAGATGACGATGCTCCTGGCACCTATATGTAACGAGTCCGATGACATGTTGTAGCGCCCGCACTATAACACAGTTTAATGAGTATAAAAATATCAGTATAAATAATGTAAAATATGAAGTGATTATAAAATGAACGACTTATCAAGTCACTATATCTCCATGAAATTGGAGTGATTGTGTAAAAAGTCTATGTCTAATAATTAAAACATGTAATATAGGTTACATTCCTGAAGGAACTGAATAATAAAACCAGCAGGGGTGTCCCTGAATAGCTCAAATAAGGAATTAAATGCAGAATACTTCCTTCTAATGTGCGAATATTTCGCACAACTGAGAAGGACATGTCTTACAGTGAGACGAGTATTGCAGCACATAGGTCGCAATTCTCCTCTCAATAAATAGCCGTTTGTGAAATAGGCATGGCCAATTCTGGCCCTGCATAAGACAACGTCATCTCTTCGGCGTTCCATTGGTGTAAAAGATCGCTTAATAATTGGTTGTACCTCGAACAATTTGCTGGTGACATTGATGTTCCATTCACCTTGCAAAATGTCATCAAGGTAGACCGAGATGTTATACTTGAAATCAGTATATGGTATATAATAAAACTGTTTTGCCTTATCCAGGGCAGCCTTGGCCAAAACATCAGCCCGTTCATTACCCTGTATTCCAATATGGCTGGGTACCCAGCAAAAAATAATGTCCTTGTGCCCAGACAAGTAGTGACACATATGCAAAATATTGGAAACAACTGGGTTGTTGAGTTTTTGACTCTTAAGAGCCTGCAATGAAGATAGCGAGTCTGTGATGATCATGAACTCCTCGTCATTACTATCCCATATGTATTCGATGGCAGCTTCAATAGCTAACAGCTCTGCTGTGCAAATTGAAGCATCGTCGTTAATGCGGCAGCTAAATTCATGATCATCACAGACAAAGGACATAGCTGTCCTCTTGTCTTCCTTTGATCCGTCAGTATACACCTTCCGGTGCCTCGGAAATCTACAAAATAACTCAAGCAACATGCTCTGGAAGACAAGGGGACAGGTGTCTCCTTTCCTGAGATCTGAGAGGTTAAAAAGTATATTAGGCTGTTGGAGAAGCCAGGGTGGACATTCTGGTGGGCGCACAACGCTAATTGCGTCGAGCTCCACCTCCATGTCCTCCAGATGGGGTTGAAGCCTTATACCCAAAGTAGGTATAGTCCCTGGCTTGTTGTTAAACAGTCTCTTGTACTCTGGGTTGACAACACACGAGTATGCCGGGTTCTCAGGATTTGCTTTCATCTTCATATAGTATTGCAGGCTCAGCTTCAACCGGCGAGTCTCTAAAGAGGGCTCACCGGTCTCCACCTGAAGACTTTCGATTGGTGATGTTCGAAATGCCCCTGAGCATAATCTCAAACCTTGGTTCGCGATTGGATCAAGTACTGCTAAGTACGATCGTCTCGCTGAACCATAAACAATACAACCATAATCCAGTTTGGATCTGATGTGAGACCGGTAAATCCTCAGTAAGGTTGTCCGGTCACCACCCCAATCCTTGCTGGATATAACTCGTAGTAATTGTAATGCTTTCCTACACTTATCTTTCATATATTTGATGTAGTAGTAGTAAATCATTGCTTTACGTCACTTTTCGGCACAAAAGGTCTTTTAAGTGACATTATAATACGATAAAAACGTTGTAGTCAATTGATGAGATGAATGATGTACAGATGGTGATGTGAGGGTGGGGGTGATAGGGCATGGTGGGTTATTGAGAGCGTTTTCCTTCGCTCGCCCGATAAGGGGTTCTGGGCATGTCTAGGGGATATACCCCCAGATATGCCCAGACGGCCGGAGACTTGAGTTTCGCTGTACAATTTAATGATGAAACTCTTTGGCATTTTGCACAGCTCCGCTATCCTCGGGTCGGATAGTCCCCAGAGTAACAATAGGAAGGATCACTCCCTCTGGGTAACTCCATTCATCCCACATGAGAGACCTAATGTCAAACACGCTATTGCCGGTTATTTAAGGCTACCACAGCCTACATCAGCGCCAGCACTGATGCGGGTGCTGCATTGGCTCCGCTGTTGAGCGGAGGAACCAGGGTACGCCACTGGCAATCCGCCCGAAGATTATAGCCAGATACGAGGAGGCTGCAGCTGCCCTTGGATGATTGCTGTAGACTAGTGCTTCCGTACAATGCCGTAACAGCATCCAACAGACGAAACAGATCCCTAATGACCCTCCCCGAATGGGGGCGAAAAGTACTACTACTAGCAATCATCCCAGTACCCCTTCATATATTTGATGTGTGGAATAAAACTGAGCTTCTTGTCGAAAAACAGACCAAGAAATTTGACCTGCTCTTCAACAGGAAGCTGTTGTCCATATAGTTTGAGATTTGGCTCAGGCTGTAAGCCATTTTTTTGCAAAAATGTACACATAAAGTTTTTGTGGGAGGAAATTTAAAGCCGTTCTCATCCGCACAAGTCACCAACTTATCGAGGCAACCTTGCAGGTGCCGCTCAATTATTGCCATATTGCTTGACTGGCAGTAAACAGCCAGATCATCAACATATAATGATTTTTCAATATCGTCTGGTAAAGCATCAATTATACTGTTTATTTTAACGGTAAATAGAGTTGGTGAAAGGATACTACCTTGTGGGACACCCTCCTCCTGTGGATTTAGTGAAGAGTGGGTGTTGTCTAAGCGGACTTTAAATTTTCTCCCCTTTAAAAAATTGTCAATGAATAAGGGTAATCTACCCTTCAGGCCCATTTCATGGAGATCTTTCATGATACCACCCTTCCATGTGGTATCATAGGCCTTTTCTAAATCAAAAAATACTCCAACTGTATGTTGATTTTTAACAAAACCTTGACGGATATAAGTCTCTAGTCTGACCAAATGGTCTGTGGTGCTCTTTCCTTTTTGAAAACCACATTGATATTTAGTTATTATGTTATTGTCTTGTAAAAACCATGTGAGACGATGATTGATCATCGCGCTCCATGATTTTGCAAAGACAACTTGTCAATGCTATTGGCCTATAATTATTAGGATCTGTTCGATCTTTTCCAGGTTTAGGGATCGGGATCACTGTTGCTTCTCTCCATCCATCTGGGAAATCCTGAGATTGCCACAGATCATTCAAGAGTAGAAGCAACAGATCAAGTGATACATCAGGCAAATGTTTCAGAAACTGGTAGTGAATTTCATCAGGGCCAGTTGCCGAATCAGTTGCCTGAGCGATAGATTTAATTAGTTCTCGTTTAGAAAAAATAACATTGTACTTTTCGTCATTATCTGACTCAAAGTCCAATGTGTTCTCCTTCTCCTTGTCCCGAATCTTTCGAAATTTTTCCTGATAATGATCTGGCGATGATTTAGCAGCGAAGGATGTCGCCAGCGTTTCTGCAATATCCGTTTTATTGGTTATTGTGTCAGAATCAGTGACAAGGTACTTGATGGTTTTATCTTTTCTCTTGCCACTGATTCTGCGCAGCATTTGCCAAGTATGTTTTGCCGATGTATTATTATCTAGTGTGGAGACATATGCTCTCCAAGATTGCCGCTTGGCTTCACTGATTGTGCGGCGAGCTTTAGCGTAATCTTTCTTATATCCGTCAAGGTTTTGTCTAGTTGGATGTTTTTTAAATTTTTGCAAGGATTTTTTCCTTTTGTCTATTGCCTTTCGGCAACCTTCGTCAAACCAGGGTTTGTCGGGTTTTTTGGGAACTGTCGAGGTTTTGGGTATGCTTTTATCTGCTATATTGTGTAACTTGGCTGTAAAAAGGGCTATAGGGTCATCAACCCCCTCTTCATTCTCAAATTGAGAGATTGTGAGGCTCTCCCCACAAGACTGTTGGAAGGCCTCCCAATCTGCTCTGTGCAGCCTCCAATGCTGCACTCTTTCTTCAACAATAGAGTTGTTGCTCTCTATAAATATAGGATAATGATCACTGCTACAGAGATCCTCGCTGACCCTCCAAGTGTAATCCAAATATAAATCAGGATCACACAAGGATAGGTCAATGGCTGTTGCAGATCCTGAAGCAGGGTGCAAATAGGTGGTAGTATCATCATTAAAAATGCAGAGATTTTCCTCTGAGAGGAAGTCTTCTATTATTCTGCCCCGTGGGTTGATGTCCCTACAGCCCCACATTGTGTGGTGCCCGTTAAAATCTCCCAGCAGCATGAAGGGTTTGGGCAATTGTTTTACCAGCTGCCTCAATTCCACAACATCTACTGAGCGGTTTGGGGGTAAATAAACAGAGCATATCGTCATTGGCCTGTGACAGTTTATGTTAACCGCCACAGCCTGTAAAGTTGTATTCAACGTGATCTGTTGATGTGGTGTTCCATCCTTTACAAGGATGGAAACCCCCCAGCAGGCCCTTTCATTATTGGCAGGGCCAAAACGTTTTATTAATATTGTGTTTTTCTCACGTTATTACATATGGGTCTAGAATATTTTGCATTACTTTTCAATCTATATAAAATCGGTTTGGCGGTAGATACAGAGCATAGTCATTGGTTTGTGATGTTCAATATTATCTGAATCGTTATGTGGATGTGTGTCTAACGTTCTATTAGTATACGGGACTGTCAGTATTTCTATTGTAAGTAAGTAAGTAAAATATTTGCTTTACTTCACTTTTCGGCCAGTATGGCCATTTAAGTGAAAATTCCAGGTATTACAATATCCCATATTGTATAGTTAAAGTAGTAAAGGAAAGACAAAGCTAATAAAAGCATGTTCGTACTAAAATATTAAATTTAAAGTGTTTGATATGATAAGATGACGATGCTCCTGGCACCTATATGTAACGAGTCTGATGACATGTTGAAGCGCCTGCACTACAACACAGTTTAATGGGTATAAAAATATCAGTATAAATAATGTAAAATATAAAGTGAATTTAAAATGAACGACTTTTCAAGTCACTATATCTCCATGAAATTGGAGTGATTGTGTAAAAACTACAAGTCTAAGTCAAAACAGTGTCATTGTCAAAACAAATATATAATATATACTATAATACTATATACTATAATAAAAAAAATAGACCCATTTAGACATAAATATGAATGACATAAACAATGAACAGAGAAACCATTAAGTAAGTAAGTAAATGTCTTTTTTACTTCACTTTTCGGCCAGTATGGCCAGATAAATCATGAAACCACAAAAAATTGTCAAAAATTAAAGACTTACAGTGCCCCCACAGTTGGTAATAAGGTCTGTGATATTGGAGGACATCACAGAACGATCACAAACCGTGAGGACACCGTAAGTCACCACAGGCTAATTGTATGGCAATGGCTGCATTATCCGCCAGGATGCCACAGAGAAACCTTTAAAACAATAAAGTGAAAAAATAATTATATGGTAATGGTATCTTACTTTTTTTCTACACATTTATGTCCTTGCTACCACAGTGCTGTGGCAATAACCTTTCTTACCGTCTCTATACACTTAAAATCTGTGCTGCCACAGTTGTGTGTCAA
Source organism: Flabesymbios commensalis (assembly GCA_964017125.1). NCBI lineage: Eukaryota > Metazoa > Annelida > Polychaeta > Terebellida > Flabelligeridae > Flabesymbios > Flabesymbios commensalis. The sequence continues at coordinate 4,004,740 of OZ024914.1, forward strand.
TAAGGTATCTTACTTTTTTTCTACACATATATGTCCTTGCTACCACAGTGCTGTGGCAATAACGTTTCTTACCGTCTCTATACACTTAAAATATGTGCTGCCACAGTTCTGTGTCAATAAGTTATCTTACTCTTCTCCCACACATATATGTCCTTGCTACCACAGTGCTGTGGCAATAACGTTTCTTACTGTATCTATGCACTTAAAATCTTTGCTGCCACAGTGCTCTGTCAATAACGTATCTTACTCTTTCTCTACATGTAAAAGTAATTGCTACCACAATGATGTGACAATAACGTACCTTACTGTATCTATACACTTAGAATCTGCGCTGCCACAGTGCTGTGTCAATAAAGTATCTTACTCTTTCTCTACACATAGAAGACCTTGCTACCACAGTAATGTGGCAATAACGTTTCTTACGGTCTCTATACACTTGATATCTGTGCAGCCACAGTGCTGTGTCAATAAGGTATCTCATTTTTTTTCTACACATATAAGTCCTTGCTACCACAGTGCTGTGGCAATAACGTTTCTTACTGTCTCTATACACTTAAAATCTGTGCTGCCACAGTGCTTTGTCAATAACGTGTCTTACTCTTTCTCTACATGTAAAAGTCAGTGCTACCACAGTGATGTGACAATAACGTTTCTTACTGTATCTATACACTTAAAATCTGTGCTGCCACAGTGCTGTGTCAATAAGATATTTTACTCTTTTTCTGCACATATAAGTCCTTGCTACCACAGTTATGTGGCAATAACGTTTCTCACTGCATCTATACACTTAAAATCTGTGCTGCCACATTGCTGTGGCAATAATGTTTCTTAATGTCTCTATACACTTAAAAATCTTTGCTGCCACAGCTCTGTTTCAATAAAGTATCTTACTCTTTTTCCATACATATAAATTATTGCTACCACAGCGCTGTGGAAATAACGTTCCTTACCAATATACACATGATACAAGTTCTTGCTACCACAGTGTTGTGTCAAAAAGGTTTCTTAGCGCCCATCGCCACCTAAAAGTACTTTTTTACCACTCATTTTCTACACCTTAAAGTCTTTCATACCACAGTAATGCTGTCTACACATACAAGTCTTTGCTAACACAGTGCTCTGTCAATGAATTTCTTACTGTCTCAATACTTTTAAAAATCGTTGCTGCTAGATTGCTGTATGAATACAGTATCCTACTTTGTCCTAGCTACCACAGTGCCGTTGCAATAATGTTTTTATTGGCTCAATACACTCTCAAATATTTGCTGCCACAGTGTTGTTTTCTGACTGCTCATGTAGGCCTACATCTGCAAGTCAAGTGTACATCTACATTCATGTGTCAAAGATATTTGTTACTGCACTTACACGTCACCGGTGCCACAGAACCGTGTCAATTAGTTTTGTTTCTGCTCATCTACACTAAGTCCTTGCTACCACAGTCATGTGTCGATAAGGTTTATCACTGTCTCTATGCACTTGCAAATCATTGTTGACACAGTTCTGTTTCAATAAACCGTCTTACTGCTCATCTACACCTACAAGTCACTGCTACCATAAAATTGGCAAAGATTTGGCAAAACAATTGTCACCAACTGTTCGCAGATGGAATAAATTTGCATGGTGTGACAGTAGTTAATGACAAATAAGGGGGACCTCACCAGGCTGGAGACTACTTTGGGATATTGACAAATTTGCGAAACTCTTCCGCCAAACCTTCTCTGTGTTCACCTAATTGCTATCACAATACGGTGGCAATGATGTTTCTTGTAGTTTCTTTGCACTTACAAGTCCGTTCTACCACAATGCTGTTTAAACAGGCCTACGGCTTCTTACTATCTATACACTTACAAGTTCTTGTTACCACTGTGCGGTGTCAATAATGTTTTCTAATGCCCCTTTATATCCATAAGTATTTGCTTAAACAGTACGATGTCAATACGGTTCCCTAATCTCTTTTTATCCTTTCAAATCCTTGCTACCACAATGCCGTGACAATGAAGTTTATGCATGTGACTCTACAATTACAAGTCCTTACTGCCACAGTTATGTGTCAATAAGGTTCATTCATGTCTCTCTACACCCACAAGCCCTCGTTGCCACAGTGATGTGTCAATAACGTTTTGTATGGTCTATTTACACTTACCAATCCTCTATGCCACTGTCATGTCAATAACTTTTCTTGCTACCCCTTTACACTCAGACGTTCTATGCTATGACAGTACAGTGTCAGTATATTTTTTTCACTACCCCTCTATAGCTCCATATTGTATGATGTCGATAATGTTTCTTACTACACTCGTACACAGAAATTCCGCAGTGTTGTCGTAATACGTAGGTGTCTTTACAGCTCGAATTCCTTGTTATCACAGTGCTGTGCCCTACAATGTCCCAACGTCAAGTCGTAGCAGCATTGAATAATATTATGCAAAAGAAAAAAAAAACAGTTTTATTTAAAAATCAATTTATTCATTGGTTGTTAAGACACTATATATATGCCTACGCCGTTAAACTGAGCTGCCCCAACGATCATAGTCTGAAGTGGCTGGTGATTATTTCAGCATTCTGAAAAGACATAAAAGCAAACTTGCAAATGTTTAAATATTGGTGAAAAAAAACTGAAAAAACATTAGCAATTTGGCAAGTTATTGTGTCTACAAACAAGCAAAAATATGCCATTTTGTGCGATAAATCAGCTATTTTTATTTTGCTCGACCATTTTTCAACAACTTGTCAGTGAACTGCATGGTTATAAAGAACACATAGAACAAATTTGATCAGGATAGGCCTACACGAAAATCTTACTAAGGAAAAGTTACCGCCGATGTCGACGCCGCTCCCGACAAAGACGCCGAACTTCAATGGCAAAAGTCCACTTTAAAAAAGGGCGGGCTAAAAAGATATTTATTTAAAATTTACCATTGTGCCTGGAAATTTTAAGCTGCTACCTAAGCGTCAAACACATTACACCTAAAAATTGTTTGGCCCAGTGATCTTAGCCTCAACTGGCTGGTGAGTATTTCAGCATTCGGAAAATATATTTATGAACAAAAATATCACATACGTATATGTATATTAAATAGTAATTTTATTTTGAAAAGCCATGTATTTGTCATTCAACATTGTGTATTGAAAATCTATACAAAATATAATTTGATGGCATTGTTAAGACTGTACATTTAATTTTTTATACTATACCCTGGAAACAAAAACAACACACCTTGAACTGTCGTCTTGATGACAGCTAGTAAGAGTTTTTGTGCTCCATTTATATGACTTGGTCTCTGTTCTTGCTTTTGTAGACTGCCTGAAACATAATGACATATTGTGTTTAAATTGTGACAATTCTACCATTGATTGATTTGTTCAACCAGACCTACTTGATTAGTAAACATTTCGGCTATTGAAATCGCAATATACTCAGGAATGTAAATATACTTAGGAATGTTAAAGTAATGCTAGTAAATTTCACGATGACATTTAATTGTTTAGCTAAAATGAATACATAGTATAGGCTTACAACTGTATAACCTATATGCATTTGCATTCACAACCTCGCATTTATGCTACACACCTCCATCGTTTAATAACAATTTGTATTTCTTTTCCATATCCCCCTCTCATGAAAGCAATGACTGCTATCGTGCTATGTTTGGTATCAGCCACCAGTAGCACACACTGGCTACCCATTGGTACGTGCTTCACAGCATCTTTGTCGCTGATGCCACATCACACTGGCATCAGGATGAAATCATACTGGGCAAACACAACCTGAAAAAACCCATAATAATTTAGGCTAACGTATCATAAAACACAAATGTATTTACATTTCTATGGCGCCACCCACTTAAGCAAGTGTATTTTTAGTATGTGGACAATATGAAGAGTGGGTGGGAATTGTTTTTGACACAGCAGTGTGACAGTAAGACTTGTACGTTTAGGGGGGGTAATAATAATCTTTATTGACACAACACTGTGGCAGTAAGGACTTGTACATGTAGAGGGGTAGTAAGAATACTTATTGACACAGCACTGTGGCAGTAAGGACTTGTGTATGTAGAGGGGAAGTAGGAACCCTTATTGACACGGCACTGTGGCAGTAACGACTTGTACATGTAGTGGGGTAGCAGGAACCCTTATTGACACAGCACTGTGGCAGTAAGAACTTTACATGTAGAGGGGTAGTAAAAAACCTTATTGCCACAGTACTATAGTACTGTGACAATAAGGACTTGTGCATGTAGAGGGGTAGCAAAAAACCTTATTGGCACAGCACTGTGGCACCAAGGACTTGTACATGTAAAGGGGTAGTAGGAACCCTAATTGACACAGTATTGTGGCAGTAAGGACTTGTACATGTGGATGGGTGGTAAAAAACCTTATTGACACAGCACTGTGGTAGTAAGGACTTGTACATGCAGAAGGGTGGTAAAAAACCTTATTGACACAGCACTGTGGTAGTAAGGACTTGTACATGTAGAGGGTTAGTAGGAACCCTTATTGACACAGCACTGTGGCAGTAAGGACTTGTACATGTAGAGGGGTGGTAAAAAATCTTATTGACACAGCACTGTGGTAGTAAGGACTTGTACATGTATAGGGGTAGTAAAAAACCTTATTGACACAGCACTGTGGCAACAAGGACTTGTACATGTAAAGGGGAAGTAGGAACTCTTATTGACACAGCACTGTGGCGGTAAGGACTTGTACATGTAGAGGGGTAGTAAAAAACCTTATTGACACAGCACTGTGGCAGTAAGGAGTTGTACATGTAGAGGGGTAGTGAAAAACCTTTTTGACACAGCACTGTGGCAGCGAGGACTTATAGGCTACATGTAGAGGGGTAGTAAAAAACCTTATTTACACAGCACTGTGGCAGTAAGGACTTGTACATGTAGACGGGTAGTAAAAATCTTATTGACACAGCACTGTGGCCTTGGATAAACATTTTCCAGTTTAATGCGCATTGGGTTTTCAAGAGCAGTTCATAGTCACACATTATGGAAAAATCGTGTACACACAGGGCATAGGCCTACAATATAAGACAGGATTGGCGAAAAGTATCGCATTACTTACTTGATGGTGTCATCGATTTACACAAATTCATGCTTCTTCCTATAATTCCTTATTGTCTCGCTCGAAAATGTCCAAGATGGAACATTTTCGGCAGCCGAAAATTTACTTGAGGCCGTCTTAAATGCTTCATAATTGACGGACGTCCTTCCGATCAACATGGCGACGATGTAATGGCGGCAATCCACTCAGCCCTCTCACTCCACATGCCAAAATGTACGATGGTCTCTGATTGGTTTGGTGAAAATAGCGATTCGCTCTGCTATTGCCACAGTACCGTGGCAATAGACACTTCCATATTATATATTTGTTTTGACAACGACACTGTTTTGACAATCACTCCAATTTCATAAAGATATAGTGACTTGAAAAGTCGTTCATTTTATAATCACTTCATATTTTACATTATTTATACTGATATTTTTATACCCATTAAACTGTGTTGTAGTGCAGGCGCTACAACATGTCACCAGACTCGTTACATATAGGTGCCAGGAGCATCGTCATCTTATCATATCAAACACTTTAAACTGAATATTTTAGTACAAACATGCTTTTATTAGCTTTGTCTTTCCTTTACTACTTCAACTATACAGTATGGGATATTGTAATACCTGGAATTTTCACTTAAATGGCCATACTGGCCGAAAAGTGAAGTAAAGCAAATATTTTACTTACTTACTTACTAGGAATAGAGATGTAGTTATAATATGTAATGGCAACACATGTGTGAGACCTAAATCCAAAGTACGTACAGAATCAAAGCCTTTTTTTAAGAATTGAGCCGGAGAACCATTATCAGAAACACTCTAAACATACTTTTTTTCTAATTATCTTCTTTTTCGATATATATTTAGAGAAAGGATAGTTCCGATAATATAATCAGCAATATATCACAAATTCTGACTGGTATCGTTATCTCAGATAAATGAAGTAGGTGAATCAGGCAAATGAGATTATAATAATAAATCACAGATTTTTCAATCATAGCACGAATGCATGCACATATAATATTATGCTAGTAACATAAAGTAAATCAAGTTTATGTTACGTGGTAAGCATACAAAATTAATCAGTTTTGTCATATATTACATTATTTGACTGGCAAATATTTGCGTGGCTGCGTGGCAGCATTCTCAATAATATTATTATAGAACTTCATGCTCGACATGATTAAGGTCACGACTCGAGTGGAGGGTAAAAATGTGGTATTTACGTTTGGATGACAGATTGTTCTACACTATCGTTATATATTGTCATGCAAACTGAAGTTTACTTTGTGCCAGAATGTAATTTTAGTAACTGCCTTTGGTATTCCCTTGCATTGAAGATAATGTATAGGTAATATTTAAAAAATGGTTATTAATTAAATAATATTTCAGAAATTTGTTGATAATATATATCATAGAGGGGGGGGGGGTAGGTAAAAATAAATGGGTGAATAAGTGAACGAATGACTGGGGTATTCGAACACTTTTGTGCACATATATATTATGACCAAACCGGACCAGGATAACTTCCCGTGTACATGATGTATTACATTTTCATTCATCAGATCCACTATCCTTCCCCTAGCGTTCGCTAGTGGCTTTGATTGATTGCACTGTATTGCATGAGTTCTCTTGGATATATTCATGAGCTTGACCCAATTGGCTGGCCAATCACCACATATTTACAAAGTAGATCCTTGACTTTGTAAACAATATTTAAACAATAAACTGGCCAGCCATGTGGCTGTCAAACTATTGTTGTATGATAAGAGATTATCAAAGCTCTGTAGCAGGGCCAGCTAGCTGTGCTAGTTTGGCCCTGAGAAGGAGGCTGGGTGTATTAGAGCTGTACCGATTTATGTAGGCTTATTTTCAAGAGGTGACAATTTTGGTATATCTAAGGGTATCATCACTATCGTATGAAAAACATACGTACTGCATATTCAAGGGTCAATAAAATAACACAGCTGTATCATGTGTTTATTCAAAGGCTGTTCTGTGTCTTGAACATTAGGCCTAGGTGAGTGTGCTGTCCAAAAAAAACCGAGTTTTATGTTTTTAGACATTGACAGATAGTTTGTTAGAACTTTTAAGCTATCCCGAGCATTGTGTATATTCAAAAAGGGTGTGCTATTGTCCAAATCTGTATAGGACTTTTAAATGGTATGTTTTCGCAGGGCCTGGTTATTTCTGACAAAATTTGTATATTCAAATGTATCTATTTGGCCACAAATGTATATTCAAGACGAAGGGTTTGTCTATCCTGTCTGCACACCGAACCCAAATTTTCACCGAGTGCCCCACCCCCTATAGGTCGATAACCCTCTGAGCATGGTGAGATTATTAGATGACACTGCCCTGCACACAGTATCCTGAATTTCATTAGAGCACAACCTCTAGCACACAACCTCTAGGCCACGTAGCATTTATGCTATGTTTTTATATTTTGTTGGTTAAAATCGAGAAAAAGTGAGTTTGAACTGTTTATTTCTAAAATATAATGGTGTTACCAGTTATCTCGCCTTAAAAACTATACAAATCGATATATTATATTCGATATATTATTTCAAAAGTTATGGTGAAATAGATAATATCTTGGAAACATGGTGGCCATTTTGTATTTAGTCAATTTTCAAAGATTTAAGAGTTTGAAAAAAATGCAATCCCTTTTTTTTCTCATCACTACTATGTTCTAAATGGGAATAAACAAAAAAATCACTTTTAACAAACATTTTGCACGAAAATAGATATGGGCATCTACTATATATGTGAAAGATCCTTCATAATAGTTTCGATCGTTGAAATAAGAGGATTTCACAAATTCATCATCAAAATAATGTACGGGAAATTATTTTACAAAAAAAAAATGTGAACATGACAAGGTGATCTGCATGACACGTTTACACAGATAAATGTTAGTCTGTTGTAATATAAGAGACTAACAACAGTATATAAATAAAAATGAACCAATAGAGACACAAATTATGTTGGTCAGGGCATAGTCTATGGGGTGTTGGCCCTGGTACATTGGTCATTCCTCCCATGTCATAGTTTGTGGTTCATCCCCCGCTCTGGTTTTAAGATATTTTTTCCCTATTTTTGACTCGTAATGATTCGGTATTGTGGTGAGTATCCAGGACAAAGAAGGCTCAATTTTCAAATGCTGTGTCTGCAGGGCTGGGCAGTGTCATCTGATTCATCTAACCATCCTCACAAGGTTATCATGCCTCATTTCAGGATGTATACATACGAGGGTTCATTCATTCATTCATTCATTCATTCATTCATTCATTCATTCATTCATTCATTCATTCATTCATTCATTCATTCATTCATTCATTCATTTATTCATTCATTCATTCATTCATTCATTCATTCATTCAGTCATTCATTCATTCATTCATTATTTCATTCATTCATTCATTCATTCATTCATTCATTCATTCATTCATTCATTCATTCATTCTTGATCATTCATTCTTGATCAGTTTCTGAAACATTTGCCTGATGTATCACTTGATCTGTGGCAATCTCAAGATTTCCCAGATGGATGGAGAGAAGCAACAGTGATCCCGATCCCTAAACCTGGAAAAGATCGAACGGATCCTAATAATTATAGGCCAATAGCATTGACAAGTTGTCTTTGCAAAAACATGGAGCGCATGATCAATCATCGTCTCACATGGTTTTTACAAGACAATAACATAATAACTAAATACCAATGTGGTTTTCAAAAAGGAAAAAGCACCACAGACCATTTGGTCATACTAGAGACTTATATCCGTCAAGGTTTTGTTAAAAATCAACATACAGTTGGGGTATTTTTTTATTTAGAACAGGCCTATGATACCACATGGAAGGGTGGTATCATGAAAGATCTCCATGAAATGGGCCTGAAGGGTAGATTACCCTTATTCATTGACAATTTTTTAAAGGGGAGAAAATTTAAAGTCCGCTTGGACAACACCCACTCTTCACTAAATCCACAGGAGGAGGGTGTCCCACAAGGTAGTATCCTTTCACCAACTGTATTTACCGATAAAATAAACAGTATAATTGATGCTTTACCAGACGATATTGAAAAATCATTATATGTTGATGATCTGGCTGTTTACTGCCAGTCAAGCAATATGGCAATAATTGAGCGGCGCCTTCAAGGTTGCCTCGATAAGTTGGTGACTTGTGCGGATGAGAACGGCTTTAAATTTTCTCCCACAAAAACTTTATGTGTACATTTTTGTAAAAAAAATGGCTTACAGCCTGAGCCCGATCTCAAACTATATGGACAACAGCTTCCTGTTGAAAAGCAGGTCAAATGTCTTGGTCTTTTTTTCGACAGGAAGCTCAGTTTTACTCCACACATCAAATATATGAAAGATAAGTGTAGGAAAGCATTACAATTGCTACGAGTTATATCCAGCAAGGATTGGGGTGGTGACCGGACAACCTTACTGAGGATTTACCGGTCTCACATCACATCCAAACTGGATTATGGTTGTATTGTTTATGGTTCAGCGAGACGATCGTACTTAGCAGTACTTGATCCAATCGCGAACCAAGGTTTGAGATTATGCTCAGGGGCATTTCGAACATCACCCATCGAAAGTCTTCAGGTGGAGACCGGTGAGCCCTCTTTAGAGACTCGCCGGTTGAAGCTGAGCCTGCAATACTATATGAAAATGAAAGCAAATCCTGAGAACCCGGCATACTCGTGTGTTGTCAACCCAGAGTACAAGAGACTGTTTAATAACAAGCCAGGGACTATACCTACTTTGGGTATAAGGCTCCAACCCCATCTGGAGGACATGGAGGTGGAGCTCGACGCAATTAGCGTTGTGCGCCCACCAGAATGTCCACCTTGGCTTCTTCAACAGCCTAATATACTTTTTAACCTCTCAGATCTCAGGAAGGGAGACACCTGTCCCCTTGTCTTCCAGAGCATGTTGCTTGAGTTATTTTGTAGATTTCCGAGGCACCGGAAGGTGTATACTGACGGATCAAAGGAAGACAAGAGGACAGCAATGTCCTTTGTCTGTGATGATCATGAATTTAGCTGCCGCATCAACGATGAGGCTTCAATTTGCACAGCAGAGCTGTTAGCTATTGAAGCCGCCATCGAATACATCTGGGATAGTAGTGACGAGGAGTTCATGATCATCACAGACTCGATATCTTCATTGCAGGCTCTTAAGAGTCAAAAACTCAACAACCCAATTGTTTCCAATATTTTGCATATGTGTCACTACTTGTCTGGGCACAAGGACATTATTTTTTGCTGGGTACCCATCCAAATTGGAATACAGGGTAATGTACGGGCTGATGTTTTGGCCAAGGCTGCCCTGGATAAGACAAAACAGTTTTATTACATACCATATACTGATTTCAAGTATAACATCTCGGTCTACCTTGATGACATTTTGCAAGGTGAATGAAACATCAATGTCACCAGCAAATTGTTCGAGGTACAACCAATCATTAAGCGATCTTTTACACCAATGGAACGCCGAAGAGATGACGTTGTCTTATGCAGGGCCAGAATTGGCCATGCCTATTTCACAAACGGCTATTTATTGAGAGGAGAATTGCGATCTATGTGCTGCAATACTCGTCTCACTGTAAGACATGTCCTTCTCAGTTGTGCGAATTATGCGCACATCAGAAGGAAGTATTTTGCATTTAATTCCTTATTTGAGCTATTCAGGGACACCCCTGCTGGTTTATTATTCAGTTCCTTCGGGAATGTAACCTATATTCTATGTTTTAATTATTAGACTTAGACTTGTAGTTTTCACACAATCACTCCAAGTTCATGGAGATATAGTGACTTGATAAGTCGTTCATTTTATAATAACTTCATATTTTACATTATTTATACTGATATTTTTATACTCATTAAACTGTGTTGTAGTGCAGGCGCTACAACATGTCATCAGACTCGTTACATATAGGTGCCAGGAGCATCGTCATCTTATCATATCAAACACTTTAAACTGAATATTTTAGTACGATCATGCATTTATTGGCTTTGTCTTTCCTTTACTACTTTAACTATACAATATGGGATATTGTAATACCTGGAATTTTCACTCAAATGGCCATACTGGCCGAAAAGTGAAGTAAAGCAACTATTTTACTTACTTACTTACTCATTCATTCATTCATTCATTCATTCATTCATTCATTCATTCATTCATTCATTCATTTATTCATTCATTCATTCATTCATTCATTCATTCATTCATTCACTTATTTATTTATTTATTTATTTATTTATTTATTTATTTATTTATTTATTTATTTATTTATTTATTTATTTATTTATTTATTTATTTATTTATTTATTTATTTATTTATTTATTTATTCATTTATTCATTCATTCATTCATTCATTCATTCATTCATTCATTCACTTATTTATTTATTTATTTATTTATTTATTTATTTATTTATTTATTTATTTATTTATTTATTTATTTATTTATTTATTTATTTATTTATTTATTTATTTATTTATTTATTTATTTATTTATTTATTTATTTATTTATTTATTTATTTATTTATTTATTTATTTATTTATTTATTTATTTATTTATTTATTTATTTATTTATTTATTTATTTATTTATTTATTTATTTATTTATTTATTTATTTATTTATTTATTTATTTATTCATTCATTCATTCATTCATTCATTCATTCATTCATTCATTCATTCATTCATTCATTCATTCATTCATTCATTCATTCATTCATTCATTCATTCATTTATTTATTTATTTATTTATTTATTTATTTATTTATTTATTTATTTATTTATTTATTTATTTATTTATTTATTTATTTATCCGTAGTATATGGCGTTCTATTTGGACGGCGGAATACATGCAGGCCCTGTTATAATCTAGAATAGTATGATTATCTCATCAATCATTCATAATAAACCTGCCCACTTCCCTTGTCGTGGACAAATCCCTGTGTTGTGCACAGTGTTGCGGAGAACAATAAATCTATTAACCCTTGTCCCGCTGAATTGCTTCAATTGTATTTTTCTTCATTTGAAGCTGGAATTGCTAACGCAATTTCCAGCTTCAAATCTTGAAAAATATTACTATTTATGAAAAATAGACATGTCTAAAATTAAATCATTGGATCAACTAAGCATCTACTAAAAACTCTTTTATCAAAATTAAGTGATATTTGTATTGATCTAAAACATCCGTAACCCCGTATATATCCGGGCATAGCAGGACAAGGGTTAAAAATATACCGAATTACCACTACCAGTCTTCAATGTTGATGGAAAGTCTTCAATGTTGATGGAAGTGTGCGGCCTTCATCAAAGGGATTACTGTTAAAGGAAATAGAAAGTCACCTGGAAAAGAAAAATTCATGGTTCAGAATCAAAATGATATTCATATGTGTACTAGGTTCAATATCGTACTCGATACACAAGCATATCCAAATGTGTTGACACCATCAGTTGTATGGAAAAACGACGTCATAATTCACCGGCCACTCACGTCTGGTGGTCGTATGGGTACGAAAGGGTTGAAAGCTAAAATGGCCTTGATTTGACATATTTTCAATTCGTATATTAAGTTTTTTTTTCATATGATTACTTTCGAATCCTAAAATTATGTGGCATAGAAATTGATGTAGATGTTGAAAAAAATATCTATAATTTATCATTTATTATTTTAATTTTTAGTCTCAATTACACTTCAATCAGTGATATGTATTTCCATTTACATGTCACCGTGGAAGCAGAAGGAAATATGAATACAGTGTAAAAATCCTGATGATAAACATTTCTGGCAGCTACTTTTGAAATGTTCAAAATGTTAGAATTATACGTCTATTATTATTGAGTCTGGAATTATACGTCTGGCCTATGTCTCCGCCTTAACCCCTTAAGTCTGCATAGCTCCTTAGGTCTCCTTATATGTCACTATGTCCCCGTATCACACCCTATATACCCACCCAGTGAACCGTAAAAGACATTTTCACACCGCCCGTCGGTCCTTATTTGAAGATGTAATTGTTGAGCCTGTATTTATCAATTTCAGGGGCAATTATATATCTCTAAAAAAACATTTTCTGTCCGTATATAAACGCACGTGACCGTATGTAAAATTATTGGGGCCTTATAAGACCCTATCTCAACAAATCAACAACCTTATATATCCGGCCGTTTCCCCGTAAATGACCGTTCTAATTACCCAGACAGTATCTCACATTTTGCGAACGTATCTCTCCGAATCAGACCGTATATACCCGCCCGCACAGATAGGGATATATAGGGGAGAGTCGGGTTAGTTGAGCCCCAGGTTTAGTTGATCCACCCCCTCGCATTTCTACACATGGGATTTTAAGGAAGTTTGAACACCACCTGGTGATTAAGTGTGATATTATTCACATGGCCACGTTGTGAGCACAGATCATTTTGCAGGTAGGGAGTTTTGTGGTTCAAAAATGCATTTTTGGCTGTACTCAGTAGAATTCAGATATCATAATGTTTGCATTAATATTACGGAAGCAGTAGGGATTCTGTAAATTCTTGCTATAGGGATAGGCAGTCAAATACATAAAGATAGCCTATGTCAATGTAACACTCAACTTGGATCATTGAAATGTCACACAATTTTACATTTTATGCAATATGGCTGTTGTGGGGTAAGTTGAGCCAAATAAGATGGGGTAAGTTGATCAACCGGCTCAATTAACCCCATTCGTGGCTCATCTTACCCCAGTAGGTAAATACATATTACAAAATGTGGATCAACCAACCCCACGCGACATGGCTCATCATACCCCAGTGGGAATATAATATTTTATTGTAGAATGTGATATAGTGTAACAAATGGCATCATATAATAGGTCAATATAATAAAGACACATAATAATAGTATATATCTTTTTAATAAATACAAGAAAACAATGATCCATGTATCAATACAGGCTATAATACCGTTTGTATTACTTGGGACTTGGAGGAGATTTGTTAACAAATTTAACCCTTATGTGATGTACAAAAATGTTAATTTTTCTATTTTTGCATTTTCTGGACAAAAAATAACATTTTGACATGTACATTTGTCAATTGTAAATTTTTACCATTGGTGATCAACTTACCCCCTTGCTCGGCACAACTTACCCCATACAGCGGGTTAGTTGAGCCACTTTCACCACTCTCAGTTGTGCATCCATAACTTTTTTTTAATCGTTCTTTTCATCTTTCATTGATGTTGGATATATATGTAATATATAGTCATGTTTTAAAACTATCCCAACCATTTTACGATCAACTGGGAAAACACCAGACGAAATATTGTAAAAAGTGGCTCAACTAACCCGCCTCTCCCCCACGGTCCAATTTTAGCGAGGAGTGTTACGGAGCGAGGACAAGCTCCCTCAGTAATCGTATATGAACGTACATAACCGACACCGACCGCATAATTATGACCGAATCAAGATCGTAAATCTCATTTCTGAAACCGAGTGCCCCCCAGAAACATCCGTAAATCTTCGAAAAGAACAGTACAACTGCGTATTAATATGTTTTCGAAAACATGCCAAAATTTCCCAAAATACTTTATGAGGCCGTATCCGACTATATTACTCCGCATATGACACTCCAATTATCATGGACCGCGGCTCGAACCACCGACTTTCGCACGGTTCAAACCGTATCTCTCTTTGGACCGACCGCCACCTCAAACCGCCTCAATGTGACTGGGCCTTTATGGGCGGCAGTTCTGTGGAGGTGGCACTTTCTTGTGGACGAAATATTTTTGTATGGGGCACTTTTCATTCGACGGCAAAATCGACATTTACAAAGGGATGGCACTTAAACCCATCCAAAGTCGACATCCTTATAAAGGAGGCACTGATTTGCAGACATCCTTTACGTCGGTGGCACTTTTATAAAATGGGAATTTTATTAAGTAAACATTTCAAAGGGTTGGTCTCATAGAAGAGAAACTTATTTGTATGTGTGGCATTATTTATAAGAGACACATATTTTCTACTATTTTTCCCTTAATTATGACGTCCGTTTTGTGTGCAGCACCGGCTGACACATCGCCTGTATGACATTCATCAAGTTTTCAACATAATGACTGTGATGCACCTATTATTGACCGTATATCATGAGGTGCATACATTTATTTTACCATCATAATACCAGCACTATATATTGTCAAAAGCTATAATGAGGCTTTGCACGGAAAAAACGTCTGCTTTTGCACCGAAGGAGGTATAATTAATAACCTCTAAAGTGCTAAATTAAAAAAACTCAAACAGGCTGAAATCATTAAAAAATCGGTAATTTTATTTTGGGTTCTACATGTGACGATATGATGTAAGCATGTCCATAGACTAAGACTGCAAACGTTTTTAATTTTTTGTGTTACACATTTACCAGTTCCTACGCGAGATATGGAGACATGCATGTCAATATAAGAAATACGTGAATCTCGTCTCTATATTTCGCCCAACTTGTAAATACGCAGCACAAAAATTTAAAAACTTTTGCAGTTCAAACGTTAGTCTATGGACTTGTTTACTTCATATGGTCATATTAAAAAGCCAAAATAAAATGTCCTATTTGTTGATGATTTTGGTTTGATTGTGTCGCTTTAATTTAAATTTAATCTAAAGTCAATCACCGCGCTGTAATCGTTGCATTCCCTGTTTACTTGCAGTGATGGATAACCTCCAACCTACACACAGGTATTGATTATCTAATCACCTCTGAGACATAGATATAAGGTGGCTATAGTTACTATTTCATTGCGTTAGAGGTGGGTGCTGGGAGGAAGTGATATTTGACCCTGTGAAGGACATAGAAGGTGACTAGTAACTGATACTAACTAACTTTATAAATCATGATTTGATTGAGACAACGGATTTTAACCCTTTCAAGCCTGAATTTACCATTGTCATCTTCATCAACTACAAGCCGCGAATTGCTGGCGCAATTCTCGACTTGTAGTGGATGAAGATGGTGTGGTTTAAAAATTAAAGACACTTGCCATGTATTGGTAAATCATTTTCACGGAAATTGTCGCTCTAAAACCCCTAGTGATAGGGAAATTAAGTCTGTTTTCAGGGATGTGAAATGATGCTTTAATGCATCGTGAGGACTTCAAGGGTTAAACATTAACTTTTTCACCGCGGGGACTGCCTTTACACGTCAGATTCTGACGTCTAAAGATGGTACGCACATTGAAAGAATTAAAAGATTTATAATGGCCGTAGACCCATAACATAGGTATTCAAATGAATCGAAAAGAGCTAACTAAGACATTTATGATGAATTCAAAAAAAAAAAAAACCTTATGGTAAAAAAAAATTCAGCGTTTTAAGAGTTAATAATAATTAGTGAAATACTTTGTAACCCTTATAAAGCTGATCTACAGCCGTTTATACCATTTTTAAAAAATTGAAAGAAAACTGAACATATAGAGTATAAGGTGGCCATTAATTTTGCAAGCTCGACATAATTATGCTTCATTCAAAATGTACAGTGGGGTGAATGTATGACCAACTTGGAGATCTGGGTCGCGCTATAGCAAGAAAAAGCTTTTTCATGAAAACACCCGATTAAAATTATGTGCCATCCAAATGCTAAAATATACTGTAGATTTGGTAATATTCGCGAGGTTTTAATTTTCGCGAATTATTATTATTAGCGCTACTATCATTGAAATTCAATTCAACGAACTTTGAGTCTCTTAGAGCAGATCTCGCGGGATTTCGTCAGAGGTTGTGAGACTGTGTCACATATAGAATGTATATAAACTTTAAATAATATTCATTTAAGCGCCGCGTACGAAACAATGATATATGACATTGTAAGCGTATAAACGCAAAAACATTCAGATGCGGATATGTACATACGGAATCCTATCAAACACCACATGTTGACTCAATGCTGGGCTAATGTTGGCCCAGTGTCGTAGGCTGTAGGCCAGCTTTAGACGAGCATTGAGTCAACGTGTAATGTTCGCTGATATTGTAGCCAAAAATAACCACATCAATATATAGATTCACGTTTTGCTTACCGATTGTAAGCAATAATAATAATATGAGTAACATAGTACAATCATACCAAACTTGTATTTAATTATTTTGTGTAGATTCATAATATTTTAATATTTCCACTATTTGATTCACCGCATTAATATTAATGAAGACGTTTTGAATATACTAACCTCTCAAAACATGCGTGGTGAGCAAGCATGTGCAATACATCAGACAGAGCACATTTGAACTGTTTTAACTTTATGTAATGTATTTTGTTTGTGTATGACTCTCTAATATTGTTATACTATGCATGTGCTGATATGATTGTGAAGTTAAATGAATGATTCTGATATATGCTACCATTTATTTCAATAATTGTCAGGACGAATTCTGCAGGACATACACTGTGAAGGCCGGAATGTTGAGGACAGAAATTGTAAGGATTAAACAATTGCAGATGTAAAATGGCAGTGCAAAGGGTTTGTTTACTGCACTAAAAAGAAGGGTCGCTCCTGTTAGTGGTAGATTAAAGAATGAAAAAAACTATGTGCAGGTTTATAGTCTGATATCAAGCATTTAATCCGACTGGTACATTGTACCCACTGGTCACTGAGCCTGTTCATTCGTGTGCCATCTCAACTCCACGGAGAGCATACAGTCCTGCAGCCATTTAGGTGCATTGAACTTATCATGTTCATAGTCGTCTCTGTCCTAACAGGTACTTATGTTCACCCGAGTCAAGTGAAGCATTTGAGGGTCAAGTGCCTTGCCCAAAAACACAACATCGAAACAATATCCCAATATTGAGAGAGAGAAACATTATGTTTCTCTGAATATCCTGCACGCAGCAGGATTCGAAACCGCACGACAGGCAGCGACATTGGCTCCGCACTCTAACCATCGCCATGCACCTCTCTTGATGTAACAGCTCGTTGAGCATAATTACTACGAGGCATATATTAAGTTCGTTACTGTTTAGATATCACCTCAGTCATTTGCTATCCAGCCAATCCTAGTAGCCATATCAAAAGCGATGACCCATCGGGCAATTAAGCAAATAAAAATAACAATTGTTGAAATGAATGGTATACGTTACACACTTATTCTCATGTCAAGTAGGCCTACATATCACGCAGTTAATTGAAAAAAAATTGTTCCTTGTAGTTGACAAGAGTTTGCACGTAATTTATACAGTTCTAGTTCCACTTCTGATAGTTTATGTCATATGTATATTTCATTGACTTTCATCAATTACTTTTGCAACCATAAATGATTTGACAGCGTTAAAACTACTGCTCCCTAGGACTTAATTTTTTTACAGATGATGCATTAGGATGAAAAAGGCAACGTACGACAAAAAACCCCCGAATATATGGTCACTTGACTTAGCATGTTCTTGCTTTTATGTGTATTATGTTTATTATGATTTAGTCGGATAATGTGCGGTACATACATTTATATGTTTTCTATATTTTACGCGTTTCCAAATAATATAAGGTATAGTAACTAATTTCATGTTTTTTACCATTTGTTTCAATACATCCCAGGGAACACTTAGATAGTTTTATTTTTGCTGCATCTTTAATATTAATGAAGTTAGGACCAATGCAAAATTGTAACATCTACACTCACATGCCGTAATAGCTTAGGGGTTTTGTCAAGTTAAATAAAATCCAAAAATCCGAAAAAAACTCGAAAGTGGGTGGGTGGGTCAAGCCCCAACTTATTTTTTTTTGAAATTTAGTGTTTTTTTGTGAAGTTTTCATGTTTCCAAATGTTTCAAAAAAAAAAAAAATGGATAGGGGGGTTGGTGGGTGGGGATTATAAGGAATAAAAACTAATTTAATTTATTTTACCATTTCTTTCTGTAAATCCCAGGGAACACGTAGATAGTTTTATTTTTGTTGTATCTTTAAAATTAATGAAGTTACGACCAATGGAAAATGTAAATGTGTACAGTTACTGGCCGTAATATCTTAGCATCATACTGGCGGCATGAAGTAAAGCTAATCGCCTCGATGCGATCTCCAGGTGGGGCGGGCCGAGACGCATGTTCATAATACTCTCCAGGCCGCCTCGATGCGATCTCCGGGCCAATTAATCTCCCTCCGCGCTTCAATGGGCGTTCAACATAGGAGTGGGCCGCTCCTCTCGCGCCCCGATGCGATCCGGGCCGGGTGGGCGGGTACGCACTTAGCAACAAGCTTCTTTATACAGAGATGGTGATTTAACATAGCAGAGCTTCGTACCAGTGTAAATTAACAACATATCTACAGGTCTCTCAAATGAATGACGTTGCGAGTTTTTTGTGCTTTCATAATATAATTTATGTCATTTTTTTCAGTACTGAATAAGCTGTCTGGATATAATATTAAATATTTCTATCGCCTAAGTTGACGAAGTTAGAAATTTGTGTTGGGCTGGTTTTCACACCTCGCTATTACTGCCAGTCTCAGCGACGCTGACACTGGTAAACCCTGCCTACCCTTCCAAATAAATAACTTTGAGAGTTTGCGAGCTATCATAATATAATTTATATCATTCTTTACTGTATTTAATAAGCTTTCTGGATCTATTTATCACATGTCTGTATCACAGAAATTGTTGGTCCCGTTTTCACACCTCGATGACCCACTGGCAAGTGGTAATTAGTTGTGCAATGCACCTTGTAAAGCCAAATGTACAAGGGGTGTTAACTGCATCGCCTCTAAATAAATATTTGCAATGAAAACCCTTTTGAAACACGGTTTTCAATCAACAACAGAAATAGTATTTGCGATACAGTGAAAATAGTTATATCACTTGAAGTATTTTTCAGCCACTATAATCTGTTATGCGTCCCGAAGCTGTGCCTAAAATATTGAAGTTTTTACTCATTTAAAACTTTTTTTATATAAGGTCTTTTTAGCTATTACTTAATGACAATTACAAATTGGCAAAGCTATAATTGTACAGAGATTAATCATTTTTCTCAATTTATTAAAATCCCTTTTATATAAGTTTTTTTCAAATATCGAAATATGACAAAGATAGGCTACTACTATGTGGCTAAGCGATTCCAATGATGTAACACACTGAACAATATTTTGAAAACTGACAATTTTGCAATCGTTGGTTCAACAATACCAAAAAACAGCACAGTCCAAACATGCAGTAGCAAATCAACTTAATTTATTTATCCAATACTTGATTAATCTCCCTCCAAGTCCATATCATCTTATATAATAGCTCAACTGAATGGGTTTTTACATGCAGCCTAACATCGTACAGCCTAACATCGTGTTCATATCATCTTATAGCTCAACTGAATGGGTTTTACGTAGAACTTAACATTGTACCTGCCCAATTTTAACATCGTTTAGACCAGCCCTATCTTACACACAGCTTGATGTTGTACCTGTCATTTTAACATCATTTAACTGTTTTTTTTTTTTTTTTATTATAAATAACATTTCTTTTACCACAAAACACATCAACCCACTGTAGGCTGCACCCAGGCATGGAGTAGGGGTGTAATTGTGGGGTTTCGACCCTGAACAACCCTGATAGAGACGGGTGGCTCTTTTGGTTCAGACCAGATGTCACCCTTCCACACGTAGCCGTTCATTAAATTTGGCTCTATACCGACTTGCGTGGGTGACAGATAGCCATGTACCCGGCTAACACATCACAAGTATGACATTGATCAAGTTTTCAGCATAATAACCTATTATTAGCCGTATATCATGAAATAAAGACATTTATCAATATATACATCACAAACGACCCACACTTGTTTCAGCAAAATGTCGCCTACCAGTTTTAAAGTTGTGATGCTGATGGTTGCCTGTTACAGTTCATGTCAGGCGGCACCTGGGCGTAACGCAAATGGTAAGATTATCTGATATTACACAATAATTTACCTTCATTTTTAAATGTTATTAATCATGTTTGTAATAAATGTATGTATAGAAACAATTTTATTATTTGTATGGACAACACATGTTTTCTTTAGCACATTTTCATATATATATATATATATATTTATATATATTTATATATATTTATATATATATATTTATATATATTTATATATATAAATTAAATACCAATACAAAATTAGGTATCACTACATACTGGCATGTGAATATGTAATTTCAAAAACATAACAACTATGATGAATCATGATTTTTTTTGTATTTGTTATTGTTTTACAGGTGAACGTCCAGTTGAAGAGGGAGGTAAGAAAAATAAACACACCTATGCACACGAATATAAACACACATATACACATCTTCACACAGACACAATATATATATATATATGTGGCGACTTGTGCTGACATGAGCCAATCTTGCCTTCCCAACAATGCCGTATGCATATAAACCCGTTAATGATTTCAATTTGTCCTATTTTCTACCGAAAAAAACACAGTTTTTAAAAATTGATTGTTTAAACATCAAGATTTACATTCACTTACAAAGGTAGATACATCTCCTGGTCATAGCCCTGTGAATCCACGAAATTTTTAATATTTTCTGGATAACACATATTTTCTTTAGTATTTTTGATATATATATATATATATATATATCAAATACCAATATAAAATCAGGTATCACTACATGATGGCAAGTGAATATATAGTTTTAACAACTTAACGACTATGATGATCTATGTATTTTATGTATCTATTTTTTTATTATTATTTTGCAGGTGAACGTCAAGTTGAAGAGGGAGGTAAGAAAAACACACACACACATATACACACACGCACACACACACACACACACGCATACACATACACATACACAAACAAACACACACACACACAATCGTTGGGTGGATGAAATGTGTGATAAACAAATGATCTTCATCTTTCGTGTTGTATGTACAAATACAATGAATTCTGTATTCATTTTGTTGACTTGTGCATAATCCTACATTAATGAACAAACATAAAAAATATAGAATACCTATATATAGATGTTTTCTAGCAATAGTCTTGGTACCAACTGATGTTTTTTTTACTGTTTAATAGGTGACTATGAGGGAGATATTATATCTGGACAGGTTAGTGTGTACATAATAACTTATATTATTAAAAATGAATTAGTACTCATAATAACTAATAGTTGAATTCATATATAATGCAAAATCCACCAATTAAAGGATGCAGACTTCCCTTTACATGTAGTTTCTCTTAACTACTGTACGATTGGATTTATCTTAACATGGTTTGCAAACTAACAAATAAAACTTACTGTAACATTGTGGCTACATTATTCTGTTGATGAAAACATTGGAATTTAGCGATGTGAGAACACAATTGTATAGACTGGGGGTGTCATGTCACGTCATGTATAGCTAACAAAATAACGTTGCGGTGGCGTTCTGACAACTTTATAATATCATCATTATACTGTCATTCTGTTGCCATTCGACGTTGTTTTGGTTACAATAATTCCATGATTCTAACTATATTTACAAACATTTACTCATAAGTTCATAATCCTATTAAAATCTAAAAAGTAGAAGTAGTAGAAGCAGGATAATATTACAAATCGCTATACCAAAATAATTATTTTAAAAATTTTGATTTTTTTCCAACATTGATAGCATGCAACTTCTGAATTACCAACACTTTGAGAGCACACAGAATCCTCATTAAACGTGCTCACTCAAATAATTTCACTGAATATGAAAATTTCTGCGTTTAAAGTTTTAAATATGCAATTAGACATAATATGTATAAATAAAAAAAGACTAAATAATAAAAATATCTATTTGTACAATTTCACAAAGTGTTTCATTTTGTCATTTCTGAAATGGCGCTGCGCCATGCTGTCTTTCTTGAACGCCATGTTGCCATTCATGAGCACAATTCTGCTCTTCCTGCACTCCCAACTTTATGCTTTCGCGTCGTCACTATGTTTATTAGTCTATTGTTCTTAATAATAGTTAATCCTAGTATTGCTAGGCATTCCCTATTCTAGGGCGACCTCGGTTCTGTACAATGTGTTTTATTAAAGTTGTTGAATAGACGGACGTATTGTTTATTATTGACAAACGCTTCTGAGTTTTAAATCAGCATTAAATTGTCTGGTCAATTCGGTAGTTTGATACGTATCCGCAATTCTTCAAACAACTAAATCAATTTTACTTGTACAACCCTTATTATCGCCCATCACAATTACTGTCAAAATTTATCAACGCCGAGGCTAGGCGTTACAGTGGACAATAACATTCGTCTACACAGTAGGCCTGAATACTACCAGTGGGCCTACAGCCTTTGTATCAAGTTAATTATCATCTATTAATATCTACATTGACTAATTACCACGCTTAGACTATGGCTGTGATAGGTCCTAAGCCATGGAAGTTGACAGAGGACGAGTCATTTGCGTCTTTCACCAGCTGGAAGCATAACCTAATCTACACCCTTAACAGGGATGACGAATGCAAGCCTTTCATGCAGCCAGGAGTAACCTGGCAGAAATTGACCTCCGCCGATCCTCACCGGGGTCTTAAAGATGACACTGATACTAAAGGTTTAAAAATAGATAAAAAAGTGGCCAACTTGCAACAAATGCTGGGGTTAATCACACAATGGGTTCCCCATTATTTGGCTACAGATATAACAAACAATAGCACCAGTATTGACAGTATTTGGCAATTTATCAGGAAGTATTATGGCTTTCAACAGTCTGAGACTCAATTTATTAAATTTCCCTCAATTGTTTGGGACAATGGTGAGCGTCCTGAGCGTCTTTACCAGCGTATTCTGGCTCACCTGCAGGACAACTTTATTGCGAAAAGACGATCTGAAGATATGATGAAGATATTAGCCCTACAGTTGAGAGGTTGGCTCTACTAAGGTGGATGGAATTGATTCATCCTTCATTACCAGCTTTAGTTCAACGTACTTTTGCTTACGATCTACAGCGTATGACTTTGAAAGACCTACAGCCACAAATAACAGATGCTCTTGATGGATTTCTGGAAGAATTACGACAGAACGAGGTCGAAGCTTCAAGAGTCTTCATTCCACACAGTGGGCACGGTCATAAATCTAAACCCTCCCATCCACGACCAGAATTTAATCGCTAAGATACACGCACCAGAGACTCCGTTCCTCGTCCTCAGTGTAGAGTATGTAAGGCTGAAGGCCGCTCATATATTGGTCATTCTTTATCAAGCTGTGATTATATCTGCAAAGCTGACAAGCGAAACCTTGTCCAAACAAACAAGGTGTACACTGAAAGTGCAGCTTCTGATGATGAGGTAGATGATGCATCCCCCTCATTTAGTGCATATTATGGCCACTACCCTGTCAAAATAACATGTGACTCAGGTGCTACATCATCATTGTTTAAACATGCAGTTGCAGTGAGGTTGGGCATGCCTATTTCGCCCACTCTCCATACTGCAAGCCAAGCTGATGGGAAAACAAAAATGAGTGCCTGTGGTGAAATTCATGTTACAATTACAAAAGGCTCTCTTTCATTTATGGGGGGGGGGGGTGTCACCTCCGCGTGGTCCCCCCTGGGCAACTTCTTAGAAGGCCAAGCACACTCAAACCTTTCATCAAACCAGGTTTTTCTATTTTTTTGCCGTGAAGTTTTTTGTTTTTGCTTTCCGGTGGTACTGAGGTTGTTATGTTCATTTTCGAATAGTTTTTAGTTCAAATTCTTTATATATTCTCTATATATTCATATTTATATATTTTATATATTTTTCCATTGTACTTGTGGTGCCTTACAGTGCTCTCACGGATTATGATCGCTCTGTCGTGCTAGTTCTCGATGACAGACCCGATCCCCAGCTGTGGGGGCATTGTAGGTCTACTCATAATTCCTCTATGATTTGGTTTTTGTGTTTGCAGTGGTTTCTCTTTGGCATCCTGGCGATGGACGGGATGTCCGAAAGAAACCATTGCCATATAATTATTTTTTCACTTTATTGTTTTAAAGGTTTCTCTGTGGCATCCTGGCGGATAATGCAGCATGTCATAGAGAAGCCATTGCCGTACAATTAGCCTGTGGTGACTTACGGTGTCCTCACGGTTTGTGATCGCTCTGTGATGTCCTCCAATATCACAGACCTTATTACCAACTGTGGGGGCACTGTAAGTCTTTAATTTTTGAGAATTTTTTGTGGTTTCATGATTTCTCTGGCCATACTGGCCGAAAAGTGAAGTAAAGAAGACATGTATTTAATAGCCCATTAACTGCGGACGACACATTGAAACACTTCTAGGCATATACGAAATCGTGATGTTTAAACAACAATTGCATTCCCAATAGCAGTGATTTTATCGGCTAATACACCGGGTAAAATTATTAAAGGAAATTAAAAAACAGTTATTTGTTTGCAGAATCGAAACAGATTCTCAGTTGGTGCTCGTGATATCTTGAAATGGCCAGGGGGTAATGTTTATTATCGTCTACATTCCTCATTCGGTATGTATTATTATTATTATTATTATTATTATTATTATTATTATTATTATTATTATTATTATTATTATTATTATTATTATTATTATTATTATTATTATTATTATTATTATTATTATTATTATTATTATTATGTGTGTTTGTGTGTATGTGTGTGCCTGCGTGCGTGCGTGCATGCGTGGGTTGTGCTCGCGTGCGTGTGTGTGTCTAGAATTTTTCTATTTCAGACCCACAAGAACGCATTGAAATTCAAGAGACTGTTAGGGATTTTATGTACTTACTTAGAAAACCATCAGATGACCCATATGACATCAGATACTGTATACAAATTTCTGAATTGACGAAATATGATCCCAATCCAACTTTCTTCATCTACATATATAAAATGCTTGAGAGGTAGGTCTACGCATAGTAATTCAATTTTGTCAAGTTACTTATAATTTTGAAATCACGCAGCGATTTAATTTGATATTTATATGCACCTAAAAATCACTCCAGTGAAAAATGTGTGTGTCGATAAAAACTTTTTTTCATTTAATCAATAAGGGGTGAACTAGAGTTCCCATTTCAGTACAAAAAATCATGTCAATTTTATCAAGATTTTTCGTTCTAACTATATTGGTGAGTTTTCAATTTAATCATTTTCTTGCAAATCAATTTTATTAGTGTATTATCTTTTACCTTGAAATCCAACAGAAATATTTTTTGAGGAGGCTACCCTGGATGTGTCAACTGTTTTCTCAAATTTCTACGCACCCTCTACCTGTTTTCTCCCAAGTTGCCCAGCGAGTTTACAATTATGACTGGTCATTTTTTGTACGATAAAGGGCGCGTTGACAATTCTTACTGGTCGTTTTTGTATTTTAAATAATGAAGATATGTATTATCCTATGAACTACTCAACACACATTTTACAATGGATTTTAAAATATCATAATATATCTTATTAAAGCTTAGACATTATTTAGTACATTTTACCACCCAACATGCTTCGGCAGTTGAAGCTAATTTTTCCCTATGAATTAATTCAGATATTTACCTTGAACGAATAGAGCGGTACGCAGTATCAAATGCCTCAGTTAAGTCTAGAAATATATTTAACTATTTTTGTGTATTTAATTATTTGTATGTACTTAAGAGTAACAAAATCGCAAAGACACATATATATATATATACAAGTATGACACTAAGCGTTTTAAGGCTATGTATGTGTTTTAGTTGTGCAGCTACACTGGGTCGTGATCGCTACGGGACAAGTGTCATGCATCTGAGTTCAGAGTGTGGACGTACAGGCATCATGCATGAGTTCATGCACGCTCTGGGTATCTGGCATGAACAAGCGAGAGACGACAGGGATCAATACGTCACTGTTAGGGCTGATAACATTATGCAAGGTTAGCACGCATCACACTCTTTATCTGGAGTTTGGCTATGTGGCTCTGATCTCTCTATAATACTATGACAGACAGTTTACACTCTGTAGTCCATCTCTCTATAACACTATGACAGACAGTTTACACTCTGTAGTCCATCTCTCTATAATACTATGACAGACAGTTTACACTCTGTAGTCCATCTCTCTATAACACTATGACAGACAGTTCACACTCTGTAGTCCATCTCTCTATAATACTATGACAGACAGTTCACACTCTGTAGTACATCTCTCTATAATACTATGACAGACAGTTCACACTCTGTAGCCCATTTCTCTATAATACTATGACAGACAGTTCACACTTTGTAGTCTATCTTTATAATACTATGACAGACAGTTTACACTCTGTAGTCCTGATCTCTCTATAATACTATGACAGACAGTTCACACTCTGTAGTCCATCTCTCTATAATACTATGACAGACAGTTCACACTCTGTAGTCCATCTCTCTATAATACTATGACAGACAGTTCACACTCTGTAGTCCATCTCTCTATAATACTATGACAGACAGTTCACACTCTGTAGTCCATCTCTCCATAATACTATGACAGACAGTTCACACTCTGTAGTCCATCTCTCTATAATACTATGACAGACAGTTCACACTCTGTAGTCCATCTCTCTATAACACTATGACAGACAGTTCACACTCTGTAGTCCATCTCTCTATAATACTATGACAGACAGTTCACACTCTGTAGTCCATCTCTCTATAATACTATGACAGACAGTTCACACTCTGTAGTCCATCTCTCTATAACACTATGACAGACAGTTCACACTCTGTAGTCCATCTCTCTATAATACTATGACAGACAGTTCACACTCTGTAGTCCATCTCTCTATAATACTATGACAGACAGTTCACACTCTGTAGTCCATCTCTCTATAATACTATGACAGACAGTTCACACTCTGTAGTCCATCTCTCTATAATACTATGACAGACAGTTCACACTCTGTAGTCTATCTCTCTATAATACTATGACAGACAGTTCACACTCTGTAGACCATCTCTCTATAATACTATGATAGACAGTTCACACTCTGTAGTCCATCTCTCTATAATACTATGACAGACAGTTCACACTCTGTAGTCCTGATCTCTCTATAATACTATAACAGACAGCTTACACTCTGTAGTCCATCTCTCTATAATACTATGACAGACAGTTCACACTCTGTTGTCGATCTGTCTATAATACTATGACAGACAGATTACACTCTGTAGTCCATCACTCTATAACACTATGACAGACAGTTCACACTCTGTTGTCCTTCTCTCTATAATACTATGACAGACAGTTCACACTCTGTAGTCTATATCTCTATAATACTATGACAGACAGTTCACACTCTGTAGTCATGATCTCTCTATAATACTATGACAGACAGTTCACACTCTGTTGTCCATCTCTCTATGATACTATGACAGACAGTTCACACTCTGTAATCCTGATCTCTCTATAATACTATGACAGACAGTTCACACTCTGTAGACCATCTCTCTATAATACTATGACAGACAGTTCACACTCTGTAGACCATCTCTCTATAATACTATGACAGACAGTTCACACTCTGTAGTCCATCTCTCTATAACACTATGACAGACAGTTCACACTCTGTAGTCTATCTCTCTATAATACTATGACAGACAGTTCACACTCTGTAGTCCTGATCTCTATAATACTATGATAGACAGTTCACACTCTGTAGTCCATCTCTCTATAATACTATGGCAGACAGTTCACACTCTGTTGTCTATCTCTCTATAATACTATGACAGACAGTTCACACTCTGTAGTCCATCTCTCTATAATACTATGACAGACAGTTCACACTCTGTAATCCTGATCTCTATAATACTATGACAGACAGTTCACACTCTGTAGTCCATCTCTCTATAATACTATGACAGACAGTTCACACTCTGTAGACCATCTCTCTATAATACTATGACAGACAGTTCACACTCTGTAGTCATGATATCTCTATAATACTATGACAGACAGTTCACACTCTGTTGTCCATCTCTCTATAATACTATGACAGACAGTTCACACTCTGTAGTCTATATCTCTATAATACTATGACAGACAGTTCACACTCTGTAGTCATGATCTCTCTATAATACTATGACAGACAGTTCACACTCTGTTGTCCATCTCTCTATAATACTATGACAGACAGTTCACACTCTGTAATCCTGATCTCTCTATAATACTATGACAGAGAGTTCACACTCTGTAGACCATCTCTCTATAATACTATGACAGACAGTTCACACTCTGTAGACCATCTCTCTATAATACTATGACAGACAGTTCACACTCTGTAGTCCATCTCTCTATAACACTATGACAGACAGTTCACACTCTGTAGTCTATCTCTCTATAATACTATGACAGACAGTTCACACTCTGTAATCCTGATCTCTCTATAATACTATGACAGACAGTTCACACTCTGTAGTCCATTTCTCTATAATACTATGACAGACAGTTCACACTCTGTAGACCATCTCTCTATAACACTATGACAGACAGTTCACACTCTGTAGCCCTGATCTCTATAATACTATGATAGACAGTTCACACTCTGTAGTCCATCTCTCTATAACACTATGGCAGACAGTTCACACTCTGTAGTCCATCTCTCTATAACACTATGACAGACAGTTCACACTCTGTAGTCCATCTCTCTATAATACTATGGCAGACAGTTCATACTCTGTAGTCCATCTCTCTATAATACTATGGCAGACAGTTCACACTCTGTAGTCTATCTCTCTATAATACTATGACAGACAGTTCACACTCTGTAGTCCATCTCTCTATAATACTATGACAGACAGTTCACACTCTGTAGTCCTGATCTCTCTATAATACTATGACAGACAGTTCACACTTTGTAGTCCATTTCTCTATAATACTATGACAGACAGTTCACACTCTGTAGACCATCTCTCTATAACACTATGACAGACAGTTCACACTCTGTAGTCCTGATCTCTATAATACTATGATAGACAGTTCACACTCTGTAGTCCATCTCTCTATAATACTATGGCAGACAGTTCACACTCTGTTGTCTATCTCTCTATAATACTATGACAGACAGTTCACACTCTGTAGTCCATCTCTCTATAATACTATGACAGACAGTTCACACTCTGTTGTCCATCTCTCTATAACACTATGACAGACAGTTTACACTCTGTAGTCCATCTCTCTATAATACTATGACAGACAGTTCACACTCTGTAGTCCATCTCTCTATAATACTATGACAGACAGTTCACACTCTGTTGTCCATCTCTCTATAACACTATGACAGACAGTTTACACTCTGTAGTCCATCTCTCTATAATACTATGACAGACAGTTCACACTCTGTAGTCCATCACTCTATAATACTATGACAGACAGTTCACATTCTGTAGTCATGATCTCTCTATAATACTATGATAGACAGTTCACACTCTGTAGTCCATCTCTCTATAATACTATGACAGACAGTTCACACTCTGTAATCCTGATCTCTATAATACTATGACAGACAGTTCACACTCTGTAGTCCATCTCTCTATAATACTATGACAGACAGTTCACACTCTGTAGACCATCTCTCTATAATACTATGACAGACAGTTCACACTCTGTAGACCATCTCTCTATAATACTATGACAGACAGTTCACACTCTGTAATCCTGATCTCTCTATAACACTATGACAGACAGTTCACACTCTGTAGTCCTGATCTCTATAATACTATGATAGACAGTTCACACTCTGTAGTCCATCTCTCTATAATACTATGGCAGACAGTTCACACTCTGTAGTCCTGATCTCTCTATAATACTATGACAGACAGTTCACACTCTGTAGTCCATCTCTCTATAATACTATGACAGACAGTTCACACGCTGTTGTCTATCTCTCTATAATACTATGACAGACAGTTCACACTCTGTAGTCCATATCTCTATTATACTATGACAGACAGTTCACACGCTGTTGTCCATCTCTCTATAACACTATGACAGACAGTTCACACTCTGTAGTCCATCTCTCTATAATACTATGGCAGACAGTTCATACTCTGTAGTCCATCTCTCTATAATACTATGGCAGACAGTTCACACTCTGTAGTCTATCTCTCTATAATACTATGACAGACAGTTCACACTCTGTAGTCCATCTCTCTATAATACTATGACAGACAGTTCACACTCTGTAGTCCTGATCTCTCTATAATACTATGACAGACAGTTCACACTCTGTTGTCCATCCCTCTATAATACTATGACAGACAGTTCACACTCTGTAATCCTGATCTCTCTATAATACTATGACAGACAGTTCACACTCTGTAGTCCATCTCTCTATAATACTATGACAGACAGTTCACACTCTGTTGTCCATCTCTCTATAATACTATGACAGACAGTTCACACTCTGTTGTCCATCTCTCTATAGTACTATGACAGACAGTTCACACTCTGTAGTCCATCTCTCTATAATACTATGACAGACAGTTCACACCCTGTAGTCATGATCTCTCTATAATACTATGACAGACAGTTCACACTCTGTAGTCCTGATCTCTCTATAATACTATGACAGACAGCTCACACTCTGTTGTCCATCTCTCTATAGTACTATGACAGACAGTTCACACTCTGTAGTCCATCTCTCTATAATACTATGACAGACAGTTCACATTCTGTAGTCATGATCTCTCTATAATACTATGACAGACAGTTCACACTCTGTAGTCCATCTCTCTATAATACTATGACAGACAGTTCACACTCTGTAGTCCATCTCTCTATAATACTATGACAGACAGTTCACACTCTGTAGTCCATCTCTCTATAATACTATGACAGACAGTTTACACTCTGTAGTCCATCTCTCTATAATACTATGACAGACAGTTCACACTCTGTAATCCTGATCTCTCTATAATACTATGACAGACAGTTCACACTCTGTAGTCCATCTCTCTATAATACTATGACAGACAGTTCACACTCTGTAATCCTGATCTCTCTATAATACTATGACAGACAGTTCACACTCTGTAGTCCATCTCTCTATATTACTATGACAGACAGTTCACACTCTGTAATCCTGATCTCTCTATAATACTATGACAGACAGTTCACACTCTGTAGTCCATCTCTCTATATTACTATGACAGACAGTTCACACTCTGTTGTCCATCTCTCTATAATACTATGACAGACAGTTCACACTCTGTAGTCCATCTCTCTATATTACTATGACAGACAGTTCACACTCTGTAATCATGATCTCTCTATAATACTATGACAGACAGTTCACACTCTGTAGTCCTGATCTCTCTATAATACTATGACAGACAGCTCACACTCTGTTGTCCATCTCTCTATAGTACTATGACAGACAGTTCACACTCTGTAGTCCATCTCTCTATAATACTATGACAGACAGTTCACACTCTGTAGTCCATCTCTCTATAATACTATGACAGACAGTTCACACTCTGTAGTCCATCTCCCTATAATACTATGATAGACAGTTCACACTCTGTAGTCCATCTCTCTATAATACTATGACAGACAGTTCACACTCTGTAGTCCAGCTCTCTATAATACTATGACAGACAGTTCACACTCTGTAGTCCTGATCTCTCTATAATACTATGACAGACAGTTCACACTCTGTTGTCCATCTCCCTATAATACTATGATAGACAGTTCACACTCTGTAGTCCATCTCTCTATAATACTATGACAGACAGTTTACACTCTGTAGTCCATCTCTCTATAATACTATGATAGACAGTTCACACTCTGTAGTCCATCTCTCTATAATACTATAGCAGACAGTTCACACTCTGTTGTCTATCTCTCTATAATACTATGACAGACAGTTCACACTCTGTAGTCCATCTCTCTATAATACTATGACAGACAGTTCACACTCTGTTGTCCATCTCTCTATAATACTATGGCAGACAGTTCATACTCTGTAGTCCATCTCTCTATAATACTATGACAGACAGTTCACACTCTGTAGTCCATCTCTCTATAATACTATGACAGACAGTTCACACTCTGTAGTCCTGATCTCTCTATAATACTATGACAGACAGTTCACACTCTGTTGTCCATCTCTCTATAATACTATGACAGACAGTTCACACTCTGTAATCCTGATCTCTCTATAATACTATGACGGACAGTTCACACTCTGTAGTCCTAATCTCTCTATAATACTATGACAGACAGTTCACACTCTGTAGTTCATCTCTCTATAATACTATGACAGACAGTTCACACTCTGTAATCCTGATCTCTCTATAATACTATGACAGACAGTTCACACTCTGTAGTCCATCTCTCTATAATACTATGACAGACAGTTTACACTCTGTAGTCCATCTCTCTATAATACTATGACGGACAGTTCACACTCTGTAGTCCATCTCTCTATAATACTATGACAGACAGTTCACACTCTGTAGTCCATCTCTCTATAATACTATGACAGACAGTTCACACTCTGTAGTCCTGATCTCTCTATAATACTACGACAGACAGTTTACACTCTGTAGTCCATCTCTCTATAATACTATGACAGACAGTTCACACTCTGTAGTCCATATCTCTATAATACTATGACAGACAGTTTACACTCTGTAGTCCATCTCTCTATAATACTATGACAGACAGTTCACACTCTGTAGTCATGATCTCTCTATAATACTATGACAGACATTTCACACTCTGTAGTCCATCTCTCTATAATACTATGACAGACAGTTCACACTCTGTAGACCATCTCTCTATAATACTATGACAGACAGTTCACACTCTGTAGTCCATCTCTCTATAATACTATGACAGACAGTTCACACTCTGTAGTCCATCTCTCTATAATACTATGACAGACAGTTCACACTCTGTAGTCCATCTCTCTATAATACTATGACAGACAGTTCACACTCTGTAGTCCATCTCTCTATAATACTATGACAGACAGTTCACACTCTGTTGTCCATTTCTCTATAATACTATGACAGACAGTTCACACTCTGTAGTCCATTTCTCTATAATACTATGACAGACAGTTCACACTCTGTAGTCCATCTCTCTATAATACTATGACAGACAGTTCACACTCTGTAGTCCATCTCTCTATAATACTATGACAGACAGTTCACACTCTGTTGTCCATTTCTCTATAATACTATGACAGACAGTTCACACTCTGTAGTCCATTTCTCTATAATACTATGACAGACAGTTCATACTCTGTAGTCCATCTCTCTATAATACTATGACAGACAGTTCATACTCTGTTGTCCATCTCTCTATAATACTATGACAGACAGTTCACACTCTGTAGTCCATCTCTCTATAATACTATGACAGAGAGTTCAGACTATGTAGTTCATCTCTCTATAATACAAGGACAGACAGTTCACACTCTGTAGTCCATTTCTCTATAATACTATGACAGACAGTTCACACTCTGTAGTCCTGATCTCTCTATAATACTATGACAGACAGTTCACACTATGTAGTCCATCTCTCTATAATACTATGACAGACAGTTCACACTCTGTTGTCCATCTCTCTATAATACTATAACAGACAGTTCACACTCTGTAGTCCATCTCTCTATAATACTATGACAGACAGCTTACACTCTGTAGTCCATCTCTCTATAACACTCTGACAGACAGTTCACACTCTGTAGTCCTGATCTCTCTATAATACTATGACAGACAGCTCACACTCTGTAGTCCATCTCTCTATAATACTATGACAGACAGTTCTCACTCTGTAGTCCATATCTCTATAATACTAGGACAGACAGTTCACACTCTGTAGTCCATCTCTCTATAATACTAGGACAGACAGTTCACACTCTGTAGTCCATCTCTCTATAATACTATGACAGACAGTTCACACTCAGTAGTCTATCTCTCTATAATACTATGACAGACAGTTCACACTCTGTTGTCCATCTCTCTATAACACTATGACAGACAGTTTACACTCTGTAGTCCTGATCTCTCTATAATACTATGACGGACAGTTCACACTCTGTAGTCCTAATCTCTCTATAATACTATGACAGACAGTTCACACTCTGTAGTTCATCTCTCTATAATACTATGACAGACAGTTCACACTCTGTAATCCTGATCTCTCTATAATACTATGACAGACAGTTCACACTCTGTAGTCCATCTCTCTATAATACTATGACAGACAGTTTACACTCTGTAGTCCATCTCTCTATAATACTATGACGGACAGTTCACACTCTGTAGTCCATCTCTCTATAATACTATGACAGACAGTTCACACTCTGTAGTCCATCTCTCTATAATACTATGACAGACAGTTCACACTCTGTAGTCCTGATCTCTCTATAATACTACGACAGACAGTTTACACTCTGTAGTCCATCTCTCTATAATACTATGACAGACAGTTCACACTCTGTAGTCCATATCTCTATAATACTATGACAGACAGTTTACACTCTGTAGTCCATCTCTCTATAATACTATGACAGACAGTTCACACTCTGTAGTCATGATCTCTCTATAATACTATGACAGACATTTCACACTCTGTAGTCCATCTCTCTATAATACTATGACAGACAGTTCACACTCTGTAGACCATCTCTCTATAATACTATGACAGACAGTTCACACTCTGTAGTCCATCTCTCTATAATACTATGACAGACAGTTCACACTCTGTAGTCCATCTCTCTATAATACTATGACAGACAGTTCACACTCTGTAGTCCATCTCTCTATAATACTATGACAGACAGTTCACACTCTGTAGTCCATCTCTCTATAATACTATGACAGACAGTTCACACTCTGTTGTCCATTTCTCTATAATACTATGACAGACAGTTCACACTCTGTAGTCCATTTCTCTATAATACTATGACAGACAGTTCACACTCTGTAGTCCATCTCTCTATAATACTATGACAGACAGTTCACACTCTGTAGTCCATCTCTCTATAATACTATGACAGACAGTTCACACTCTGTTGTCCATTTCTCTATAATACTATGACAGACAGTTCACACTCTGTAGTCCATTTCTCTATAATACTATGACAGACAGTTCATACTCTGTAGTCCATCTCTCTATAATACTATGACAGACAGTTCATACTCTGTTGTCCATCTCTCTATAATACTATGACAGACAGTTCACACTCTGTAGTCCATCTCTCTATAATACTATGACAGAGAGTTCAGACTATGTAGTTCATCTCTCTATAATACAAGGACAGACAGTTCACACTCTGTAGTCCATTTCTCTATAATACTATGACAGACAGTTCACACTCTGTAGTCCTGATCTCTCTATAATACTATGACAGACAGTTCACACTATGTAGTCCATCTCTCTATAATACTATGACAGACAGTTCACACTCTGTTGTCCATCTCTCTATAATACTATAACAGACAGTTCACACTCTGTAGTCCATCTCTCTATAATACTATGACAGACAGCTTACACTCTGTAGTCCATCTCTCTATAACACTCTGACAGACAGTTCACACTCTGTAGTCCTGATCTCTCTATAATACTATGACAGACAGCTCACACTTTGTAGTCCATATCTCTATAATACTATGACAGACAGTTTACACTCTGTAGTCCATCTCTCTATAATACTATGACAGACAGTTCACACTCTGTAGTCCATCTCTCTATAATACTATGACAGACAGTTCTCACTCTGTAGTCCATATCTCTATAATACTAGGACAGACAGTTCACACTCTGTAGTCCATCTCTCTATAATACTAGGACAGACAGTTCACACTCTGTAGTCCATCTCTCTATAATACTATGACAGACAGTTCACACTCAGTAGTCTATCTCTCTATAATACTATGACAGACAGTTCACACTCTGTAGGCCATCTCTCTATAATACTATGACAGACAGTTCACACTCTGTAGTACATCTCTCTATAATACTATGACAGACAGTTCACACTCTGTAGTCCATCTCTCTATAATACTATGACAGACAGTTCACACTCTGTAATCCTGATCTCTCTATAATACTATGACAGACAGTTCACACTCTGTAGTCCATCTCTCTATAATACTATGACAGACAGTTCACACTCTGTTGTCCATCTCTCTATAATACTATGACAGACAGTTCACACTCTGTAGTACATCTCTCTATAACACTATGACAGACTATGAGTACCGCATACCAGAGTACCGGGTATCGTGCTATGCATTGTTCATACTCATAGTATTATACAGAGATTGAACCCACGGTGTGGACACTAATCTGAACATATAAATATCACTTATATAACATATACCATTACGATCAGCGTTATTCAAAGAACTGTATTTGTAAAGTCTTTGCAGCTAAATGACAATGTAATATCCATTTTGAAAGCAATTTTCATCAAATATTGCTGACCGATCCGTTCGTTGGTGTAGCCACCTTATTTAGCAGACGAGCTCCAGTCGGCACTGAGAAAAATATTCTGAGGCATCATCGTATACATTTGTATGTGTAAGAACAGTTTCTAAAGCATGATCCCCTGCAGAGAGCTATTGAAATGTGTGATGTGATACCTGAGATTCAGTCGATATCACAAGTGATTTAATTTTAGTTAAAAAGGAACCAACAGAAAACGTTCAGGTATCACTTTATATGACAATTTCTCTAAAAGGTTGACAATTTAATGTTTAAAAGAGCTCATTGGATGGAACAGAGTAATCACAATATAATATAAGTCGAGCAGCTATTTTTTGTGATTTTGTCATGGTTTTAATATCGGTCAGGGAACAATTCTCCCAAACAGAACGACAATAATTAAAATGTGGTCTAATATAATAAATATAAGAGGTTTTTCGTACATCTACAGGTATTTATTTAATTATTCTGCCTGGTCACGATTTTTAATATGTGATTGTTCTTCTAATTACATGTTACTGGCTTCCAATTTTCTCTGTGGGTGCAGTCTCGCTTGGGTTGACACTCTCTCCCAAGCAAGAACTCACTTAACGAGCTGATAGGTGATCCCTAATCCCCCCCCCCCCCTCATAGACCTAAAATAAACACTATTGAAGGGGGATATAATATCTGAAAATTAGGATTATAACAATATGTATGCCTACACTACAGCCAGTTATCATGGTATAGATAATTTATTCCTTTCAGTGCTGGGGGGGGGGGGGGGGGGGGCGACTTTAGACATCTGAAATTGATGTCTGTGTACATCAAATTCTTACGTCTAAAGTCGATTTCCACACTTAAAGTGTAAAACATTTAAAATTGGCTGTAGACCCATATTATAGGTTTTCAAATGAAGCAGGAAGAGTAAACTAATACATTCATGATTATTTAAATTGCTAAAAAATCGTTGATCTTTTTATCTATATTTATAAATATATTTCACTGCTCCATGGGTTTATCCTTGTCCCTCTGAATTGTTTGTCATTCGTTGGTATTTAACGCTCATATGAACTCTGTCTCTAGAATCCATGAAGACACCCCGGGGATTTACAAAAAATAATCATTATATCATTTTCAAGTAGCTTCTAAACGAACAGACATATCTATGCGTTCTAGTATATACTTTACTACATACTGATAATAGTAACAAGATATTTATTACGGTTCAAAACACATAAAGCATTCTACTACTTGTAAGCATTAAGCGACCAGCGCATATACGAGACGGAAAAGAAAATGATGGTGGTTAATAACCACTAATATAGTTTCAGACTTTTAACGGTAATAATACCTTAAGTTACATTTTTATTCTGAAACAGAATTCACCTATTATTAGCCACCGTAGAAAATATCCATGTATATACAATTTTAGGAGCAGAGATCAATTTTTATAAATCTGGAGTTTACGGCGATGAGCTGACTGCTTACGATTACGCGTCCATCATGCATTACCCTAGTCATGCCTGGTCAAGTAATGGTCAACCTACACTGGTGGCTAAGACACCTAATGTACAAATGGGTGTTGGTACATCTCTCAGCCCATGTGACGTGGAGAAAGTACAGCTGTATTATGACTGTAAGGCTAAGGTTAGTCATCATTACATCCCTCAGTCTATTTTTAATCTAAAAGATTATGATTAACATTTACTTTAGATTACATTAACCTATAATATAAGTATTTTCTTTAACCTGGTATACTATTCTACAAAATATTTATTTATTTAGTTAAGAAAATAATTTTATCACGTATTATTTAGTTTTGGTAAAATTTGTAATCACATCGTGAGTCTTGAAACTAAAGGTCGTGTCTACTTTTGTAATATGATTACTTTAAACTGGTATTTTATCATTTTATAGCAATATTTTATTCAAGCTCGTATCTTAAACATTAATCTCGTCATTTAAATTTAAGATCATATATTATCACATTCTATGATATGTAGTTTTTCTTGTTATATTTTAGATCATGCTTTTTGTTAATATGAATATTATGACTTTATCTATTTTTTTTAAAGCTATTACAGCTTAACATATTTATGTTAATTTAAGTTTGTATTTCATCATCTATAACATCTACAGCAGAGATGAAAGTTAGCTTCAGTAAAACAATACCACAGATCTACTATAACTTTGCTATTACTGTAATGATATAAGTTGTGAATCTCTTATGTTTTATTCAGGCCACTGTCTGCCCTCTGCCCTCTACATGATAAAGCAGATCATCAACTTCAACGCAGATGCATCGATAAATAGTGGTTTAAAATTTGAGTTATTGTAACACCTGGTGACTCAATGAGAAGCATTACACCCTAGGGACACCTGGTGATTGCTTATAAATTATAGTCAGAATATTGTATACAGTATATGATTAAACTTAATTGTCGCATATCGTTGTTTATGTCTTTATTGTTTATCTATTTATAATAATAATAGTTTGACAAATATGTTTTCCAGTCATTGTGTTTTGTTTTTTTAACCCTTGTCCTGCTAGACCCGCGTAAATATATATATGGTAAACTAAATAAAATGGCAAACAAAATAAAATGCCACTAAACTAAATTATGCTGTTTGTAAAGGTTTTACTTAATGAAAAACCATTTTGGGAGGTGCCTATTTTTTTATAGATAGTATTATATAATGGTAATGGACAACACATATCTTATTTATACACATCATCAATGACTAAAGTCCTCAAACATTGGATGACATGGTTGGTTTATTTTATTATGTACTGTTCGCCACTGTCACATTATTGACAGATCTAGTGATTGTCCATGTGTTATTTCGAATCACGAGTGTAATTTTTATATTTATAATGGTACATCTTTATCGGTGACCTTAAAGTATCTGCTCCACAGGACAGATAATAGTCCCGTGGCTTATGAAGTCCCGTGGTTTTAGAATGTTCAAGTTTTGCATTAATGATATAATGATTCTATGTGGTTACTTTTTCTGAAAAATAATGGTTCTATCTGTCTTAGTGCTGCAGCAGACCCGCCAAAAAGACGTTATTTAACGAGCAACCTTCCATGAAAAAACAACATTAGTTATCATATACCGTTGGAAAGATTAAAATCTCAAGATTATGGCTAGGGGGGATAACACGAACGAAATTTGGGACAAATCTGGAAAATTACCCCTTTGTGAACCAACATAACATATTTAGTTCATATTTATTTTATGTAATGGTCATCGATATATACTTGAAATAATATGCAGCAAACCATCCATCATCACCAAACACATCTATTTAACCGACCATAACTTAAAAAAAAATTGTGAAAATGTTTTCTTCAAAGAAATATCAATCAATAATATGCAGTAAATATTTTTTAATTACAATAAAGCAATGTTTCTACATCTCTTTGACAAAATTTGTTTGTGAACATACGTTCATAGACAGACAATTTGATACCCAAAGTAGGCCTATTAAAAATCAGTATGTACTGTCTGAAAATAGGAATGCTCAAATACTCATAGATTTATTTGAATATGATGTGAAATACATTACTAAAAAAACATTATATATTTTCACTATTTCATGTGTGTCGGAAAAGAATAAAATAATAAAATAAATTTGCACACCCTTTGCGCACTAAAAACTTTAATATTTTATTAAGAACAAACAAACTTCAAATTTAGATATAGTGCTGCAGCAGACCCACCAAAAAGGCGTTATTTGGTGGGCAACTTTTCCGTTGGAAAGCTTGAAATCTCACGATAATGGCTAGGAGGGTAACAAGAACGAAATTTTGGACGAATTTGGCAAATTTACATTTAGTGAACCAACATCACATATTTCTTTAAGATTTTTTTCCGCTATGGTCATTGATATATACTTGAAATAATATGCAGCAAACCATCACTCAGCACGTAACACATATACTTAACCTGTCATGACTTAAAAATATATTTATACATGATTTGAATATTGCAAGCACCCTTTTACTGCCGGAAAACACGCAAAAAATGGGATGTCCTTAAAATTGTGAAAATGTTGTCTTCATAAATATATCAATCAATAGTATGCAGTAAATAATTATTAATTACAACAAAGTAATGTTTCTATACCCCCTTGACAACATTTGCTTGTTGTGAACATGGTATTTATGTTCATAGATAGACATGTTGATACCCAAGTGAAAAACAGTATGTGGTGTATGAAAACAGAAATGCTTGAAGCCCTATAGATTTCTCTGAATATGTTGCGAAATACATTACTAACAAACAAAAACATAATATATTTTCAATGTAGCATATGTGTTGGAAAATAATAAAATTATACAATAAATTAACACACCCTTTGCGCACTGGACATTTTTATATTTTATTGAGAACAAATGAACATCGAATTTAGATATATAGGTGAAATAATTATAGCTAAAACTGACCTATGTCTGTTTAAATTTATCGATAGTCTAAGTTAGCAATGCTGGTATTAATTAATTAATTAATAAACCCTTTCAGGTATGATCATAATGATAAGTACCGTACTAAAAATAGAATATATTAAAATGCCGAGCCACACAGTCGCTGTAACATCGTCGTTTTAACTTCAGACAATGAATCTCTGATGGTCAGAGGCGCAGCAGACAGAATCTGAATATATAAAATATAAAATTAAATAACCCTTGTGTTGCTGGACCGTATATAATTAACTCTTGTGTTGCTGGTAATGTATATCATTACCTAATGTGCTGTTGTGAGCGTATATAATTAACCCTTGTGTTGCTAGGACCATATACAATTGACCATTGTGTTTTTAAAAACGCAATTAAATAACCCTTTCGTTGCTAGGACAGTATATAATTAACCCTTGTGCTTCTAGAACTGTATGGGGGGGGAAGGGTGTCACCTCCGCGTGGTCCCCCCTGGGCAACTTCATAGAAGGCCAAGCACACCCAAACGTTTTATTAATATTGTGTTTTTCTCACGTAATTACATATGGGTCTAGAGTATTTTGCATTACTTTTCAATCTATATTAAATCGGTTTGGCGGTAAATACAGAGCATAGTCATTGGTTTGTGATGTTCAATATGATCTGAATCGGTATGTGGATGTGTGTCTAACGTTCTATTAGTATACGGGACTGTCTTAAGTATTTCTATTGTATGTATTCGTTTTTGTAAATGGTTTCTCTTTGGCATCCTGGTGTTGGACGGGATGTCC
Source organism: Flabesymbios commensalis (assembly GCA_964017125.1). NCBI lineage: Eukaryota > Metazoa > Annelida > Polychaeta > Terebellida > Flabelligeridae > Flabesymbios > Flabesymbios commensalis. The sequence continues at coordinate 4,047,419 of OZ024914.1, forward strand.
GAAAGAAACCATTGTCATATAATTAGTTTTTCATTTCATTGTTTTAATGGTTTCTCTGTGGCATCCTGGCGGATAATGCAGCATGTCATAGAGAGGCCATTGCCGTACAATTAGCCTGTGGTGACTTACGGTGTCCTCACGGTTCGTGATCGCTCTGTGATGTCCTCCAATATCACAGACCTTATTACCAACTGTGGGGGCACTGTGAGTCTTTAATTTTTGAAAAATGTTTGTGATTTAATGATTTCTCTGGCCATACTGGCCGAAACGTGAAGTAAAGAAGACATTTACTTACTTACTTAATGGTTTCTCTGTTCATTGTTTATGTCATTCATATTTATGTCTAAATGGGTTTACTTTTTTTGATTATAGTATATAGTATTATAGTATATATTATATATTTGTTTTGGCAATGACACTGTTTTGACTTAGACTTGTAGTTTTTACACAATCACTCCAATTTCATGGAGATATAGTGACTTGATAAGTCGTTCATTTTATAATCACTTCATATTTTACATTATTTATACTGATATTTTTATACTCATTAAACTGTGTTATAGTGCAGGCGCTACAACATGTAATCAGACTCGTTACATATAGGTGCCAGGAGCATCGTCATCCTCTCATATCAAACACTTTAAACTGAATATTTTAGTACGATCATGTTTTTATTGGCTTTGTCTTTCCTTTACTACTTTGACTATACAATATGGGATATTGTAATACCTGGAATTTTCACTTAAATGGCCATACTGGCCGAAAAGTGAAGTAAAGCATTTTACTTACTTACTTACTTACTCTAGAACTGTATATGCCATCTTCCACCACTCTCTATGTAGACTAAGTGTAGAAGGAACACGGAAAGTTCCTTTTGTGCCATCTTACACCACACTAATCTCTATCTAGTGTAGGAGGAACACAGAAAATTCCCTTTATGCCATATGCCACCATTCTAATCTCTATCTAGCGTAGGAAAGTTCCCTGTACAGTATGCAATAATATATTTTCCACCACTCTAATCACTATACAGTGCAGGATGAGCACGGAAAGTTCCCTTTGTACCATCTTCGACAATTCTAATCTGTATAGTGTAGGTTATATAGGAGGAACATGGAAAGTTCCTTCCCTTCAGTTAGTATTGTGGGGAGCCTCCGTGACCGAGAGGTAGCGTGCTCGGCCTCAGACCGCCAGGGCTCGAATTTCGAATCCTGTGTCTGGAGGACAGTGTCATCTCAATCATCTCACCATCCTCAGGAGGTTCTCCTGGCCCAGTTTAGCCTATATGTGCACAAAGGTGGCCTAAAGCCCGATTCATTTCATTTCCTTCCCTTCATGCCATCTTAACCCACACTAATCTCTAATGTAGGAGGAACACGGAAAGTTCCCTTTATATCATCATGCACCACTCTAATATGTAGTAGTATAAAGACTAAGACTGGGTCAAAAGCTTTCTCTATATCTGGTCCAGCCTTATGGAACGCCCTGCCTGTGCCAATACGTAATGCCAAAACAATCTCAATATTCCGGAAATTACTTTAATCTGACCTATTTGACCTGGCTTTTCCACCCTAGTCCCTCAGCAGCCCGGCTCCCTGTTGACGAGCCTGCTTAGTAGTAGTAGTAGTAGTAGTAGTAGTAGTAGTAGTAAGTAGTAGTAGTAGTAAAATATTTGCTTCACTTCACTTTTCGGCCAGTATTGCCATTTAAGTGAAAATTCCAGGTAAGTAAGTAAGTAAAATATTTGCTTTACTTCACTTTTCGGCCAGTATGGCCATTTAAGTGAAAATCCCAGGTATTACAATATCCCATATTGTATAGTTAAAGTAGTAAAGGAAAGACAAAGCTAATAAAAGCATGTTTGTACTAAAATATTCAGTTTAAAGTGTTTGATATGATAAGATGACGATGCTCCTGGCACCTAATTGTAACGAGTCTGATAACATGTTGTAGCGCCTGCACTACAACACAGTTTAATGGGTATAAAAATATCAGTATAAATAATGTAAAATATGAAGTGATTATAAAATGAACGACTTTTCAAGTCACTATATCTCCATGAAATTGGGGTGATTGTGTAAAAACTACAAGTCTAAGTCAAAACAGTGTCATTGTCAAAACAAATATATAATATATACTATAATACTATATACTATAATCAAAAAAAGTAAACCCATTTAGACATAAATATGAATGACATAAGCAATGAACAGAGAAACCATTAAGTAAGTAAGTAAATGTCTTCTTTACTTCACTTTTCGGCCAGTATGGCCAGAGAAATCATTAAACCACAAAAAATTCACAAAACTTAAAAGACTTACAGTGCCCCCACAGTTGGAAATAAGGTCTGTGATATTGAAGAACATCACAGAGCGATCACGAACCGTGAGGACACCGTAAGTCACCACAGGCTAATTGTACGGCAATGGCTTCTCTATGACATGCTGCATTATCCGCCAGGATGCCACAGAGAAACCTTTAAAACAATGAAGTGAAAAAATAATTATATGGCAATGGTTTCTTTCGGATATCCCGTCCATCGCCAGGATGCCAAAGAGAAACCACTGCAAACACAAAAAAAAATCATAGAGGAATTATGAGTAGACCTACAATGCCCCCACAGCTGGGGATCGGGTCTGTCATCGAGAGTTAGCACGACAGAGCGATCATAATCCGTGAGAGCACTGTAAGGCACCACAAGTACAATGAAAAAATATATAAAATATATAAATATGAATATATAAAGAATATATAAAGAATTTGAACTGAAAATTATTTGAAAATAAACATAACAACCTCAGTACCACCGGAAAGCAAACACAAAAAACTTCACGTCAAAAAAATAGAAAAACCTGGTTTGATGAAAGGTTTGGGTGTGCTTGGCCTTCTAAGAAGTTGCCCAGGGGGGACCACGCGGAGGTGACACCCTTCCCCCCCAGATCTAATACTGGACCAGCGTCGTAGATAGTAGGCCTATCAGCATTAAAACAACATTAGAATAACACTATTGTTTACGAGGAGGTTGACATTGCATCTACTTGCATGCTGGGAATGTTACAGGTAGGCCTACCATCTACAACGCTCACGTCACAACAGATAAACATCTCGTGTTTGTCTACAACAGAGTTTGTTAAATTATATGAAGGGCGGTTGGGAGGGGGGGGGGAGGGGGTGTGCTGTTTTGCCAGGAAACGATTATTCAACTGTTTAATTCTGTTTAATTTAGTGTAGGGTCTTATGTCAGTAATTGTGGTCCCGTGGGAATTGCATGTTAATTCTTGACACCTATGTTCAATTTGAAAAAAAATTAATATGAACAAATGAACAAAATTATATTAGGGTGTCATTTTTTTCTGAAGCTCTAAAGGTCATTTCCGGGGTCTTAAAGGTCATGATCCTAAAAACACACGGGGATTTTTAAAAACGGTTGTATTTCAAGATAACATAGTCGTGTAATATAGCAAATTGAAGGAAATTGGCACGAAATCATCAACATTCATAATTAACAAATATTCTGAAGATTTAAAGGTCATCTCCGGTCTCTTGAAGGTCATAACCCTCAACACTCATATAGTCCATAGGCCAGAATTAGTCACCGTGCGACTAGATATAGAGACGAAATTCCCGTATTTCTATTTTTTGACATGGTTGTCAATAAATAAAACTCAGGAATTTCGTCTCTATATCTAGTCTAACTGGTGAATGCGCAGCTCAAAAATTAAAAAACTTTGCAGTTCTAGTCTATGGACATGTTTACATCATATGGTCATATTAAGAAGCCAAAATAAAATCACTGATTTTTTGATGATTTTAGCGTGGGCCAGTCCCTTTAAACCAATAGGTGTTATCGCAGACGATACAGATATTTTTCAACTCTTGATACATCATGCTGATCTGTCAGATTACTATGAAAACATGTATGACCTACATGATCACATCAAGACAGACATTGTGCATCTTCACACTGAAAATAAATTTAGATCCAGAACTCATTTGTGGTTTACTTTCTCTACATGCCTTGAAAGGATGCGACACCACTTCAAGGCCATTATGACATTTAGTTCAGGGTATTAAAAAGCCAAGAAGTAGTAGTAGTAGTAAATCATTGCTTTACGTCACTTTTCAGCACAAAAGGTCTTTTAAGTGACATTATAATACGATAAAAACGTTGTAGTCAGTTGATGAGATGAATGATGTACAGATGATGATGTGAGGGTGGGGGTGATAGGGCATGGTGGGTTATTGAGAGCGTTTTCCTTCGCTCGCCCGATAAGGGGTTCTGGGCATGTCTAGGGGATATACCCCCAGACATGGCCAGACGGCCGGAGACTTGAGTTTCGCTGTACAATTTAATGATGAAACTCTGTGGCATTTCGCGCAGCTCCGCTATCCTCGGGTCGGATAGTCCCAGGAGTAACAATAGGAAGGATCACTCCCTCTGGGTAACTCCATTCATCCCACGTGAGAGACCTAATGCTAAACACGCTATTGCCGGATATTTAAGGCTACCACAGCCTACATCAGCGCCAGCACTGATGCGGGTGCTGCATTGACTCCGCTGTTGAGCGGAGAAACCAGGGTACGCCACTGGCAATCCGCCCGAATGATCATATCAAGACAGACATTGTGTATCTTCACACTGAAAATAAATCTAGATCCAGAACTCATTTGTGGTTTACTTTCTCTACATGCCTTGAATGGATGCGACACCACTTCAAGGCCATTATGACATTTAGTTCAGGGTATTAAAAAGCCAGGAAGTAGTGAACATAGAAAAACAATTGCAACAGAAGCTTTTTTGATTTTTTGGAGTACATTAACATCCACAATGACAAAAAAGTGCTAAGCCAGAAACTGTTTTATGGTCATTTTCGTGAGGGTTCTTTAAAATGGCTAAATGATGGTTATCACTCACCCACATCAAATGATGTTTTGAAGAGGTAATTGTTTGTTACCCATAATTATTTGAAATGCTTCCAAATACAAACTAAATGAGAATATAAGTAATGCTCGAAAACAAAAATAATTTCTTATGAGCAATATTTGGAAAATGTGGATATAAGTAATAAAACAATTCAAACAACTTCTACAATGTTTAGGAGACAAGAAACAAAGAAATAATGTATTATCGTGTTGAGCAGGCCAAATTTTATTTTAAATTTATTCATAGATCAGATGATAGATAATAAAATCATTTCCATAAACTAAATGGATTTTAGGCTTCTCTTTACCCAGCAATCTTGACAGGAGGTAAAAACACATTATTGTCTTCGACATATTATGTACTTTTGCAACAAAAGCAGCCTGTAAACAGTATTAGCAGTACATTACATATACATACTAGCATGTTTTCTAACTAAATTGAGATATAAGCTGATAAGTAGGCTATCACTTCGACGTGGCTCATAGAGTTTTTGTGAAGAATGATACCTAGATCAAAGATGTAAGCAGGACAGATTTGAAGAGCAGGTTGGGTCAGCCTGGATCAGGTGAAAACAAAATGTGATAAAGAAGAAGAAATGCCTTCTTCAATGAATCTGGCACTCATGATGTACGTTTATATATATGTAAGTCAATTCATAGAAATACTAGAAAACTCCTAAACTCAGAGGCCCGGCCTTAGGTTGCTTGAGTGCTATAATAAAAAAATAGACAATATTTTGTGAACATAACTGTATTGGTCTTCCTCTCGTGCCAGAATACTAAATGTCCAGGATATAATTAAAGACAGAACCAAGGACTTGTCGAAATATATCTTCTACGTTTATTCCTTCCATCGCCAGTGCTGGCCAACATCCAATCAATACTTGCCAGTGAATCGTGCCTACCTACCAATTCCGATGCAATGTTTGGCCAGCGTCGCAGCCCTTAGCTGGCTAGGGAGGTCAGTCAGGCAGGCATCACGTCTACGCAGCCCATTGCTGGTTCAATGCCGATAAATCGTCAACGACGTTTGCCCAACACTACTTCAACACTGGGTCTGCTGTATACTTAGCGGCAGAAACCCAGCAAAAACGTGCCAGTTACCCAATGTTGGCCGAGCGTCGCTGGCCCGTATTGAAACAGCATTGAGGTGATTGTCCTGTGTTTGCTAAAATGCGCATTACTATGCGGGTGACGCTTTCCACCTACCGTCGCCAGAAAAAGCCACTACCCAAATAACACAATATATTGGCCCAATGCTGATGCAATGCTGGGCCACCGTCTGTGACGCTGGGCCAACATTATTCCAACCTCATCCCTTTAAGCTCCTAATCATAATCGTTGATATATTTTTCTTGACACTTTTTAAAAACGCAACTATTTGACCTGGCGACATCAAACGTTTATTTGACTTGTTCACTAGGACTGTTTCTCAGAAATGTCAACCGTTTCAAACACACAGCACCACTCTTTCCACAAATTAGGACACAAACATTAGTGAGTCCAATAAACCTAATAGGCTCCTGGCCTCCAGCCTGGCCTAATAAATTACCAAGTAATCATATGATAATTACATATTGCAATTGATAAATATACAGTGTCATCTTAAAAAAATTATGGTGATTTGACGATAAAAAAATTGAATAGGCTTTTTAAAAACATTACAATAAATCTGATGTCACTTTTCTTCCTACTTGGCAACATTGAAACACATTTAGATGAACAAAATCTAAAAGACATATAAAATAAGTGTCAAGTTTTGTGAACGACTGAATATTTTTATTTTTAAATGACATAATGGCAATTGCATCATACTGAGTCAGTTTTATGATATAGGTATAGTTATTCTGCTGTTATTCTCTTACTCTCATATTAATATGAGGAAATTTCAAAGTAGTCAAGTAAAAATGCGATGTTTATAGTAGAATAGCAAATGGCATGTTTGGTATTGGTAAATATATGATTTGTTTCCTGAAAATTGATGATTATTTTAACAATAACATTCGAAAAGGTTTAATTTCTATATCACTTTTTTAGTTGAGGGTCGTCCAATTAGGTGTGTATGTCTTAAATCTTGAATAAGGGTTAAGAATAATTACATCATACTCAATCGGTTTTTATTTTATTGATATAGCTATTTTGTTATTAATTTCTTACTCCGATATACAATAGGGAGTTATTAAGGTATAAAGAGATTTGCTGTTGATAGTCAAATTACAGACGATATATGCATGTTCGTGAGAATATGGAATTTTGTTCATAAAAATGATGATTGCGTTAACATTGTTTGGCTTTAACCTTACCAATATACTTTCAATTGGACATATTATGTATTACATTACATTGCAGCTTTTTAAGGTTACTGAGAGTAAAAAAATTAACTGATTTCTGATATTTCCCATAAATGGGCTTCCCGAAAAAGAACCATTTTCTAAGATGGAATCACACATAAAAAAATACACATGTATCTGTTGAGTGCGGTACTAAAATGAAGCATGGAAGTCAAGTAAAATATGCTGACATTTTATAGTTTGTTTATTTTTCTTAAAAGAGCGTATCATGGGTTTAAATTTGGGTAAATTTTTCATCAGATATTTCTACGATATGTGTCATAATAATTAGCATAATATATGTGATCTAAGTGAAGGTTTTTATTCATTGAAATATATATATCCTATATATGTGCGCCATTTTGAAAAATAGCTATGTAATTATCACCTGAATTGTTACGTCTTGTGACTTTTTTGGTCATTCTACATACGAAACTGAGTTCATAAATGCAAAAATCGCTTCTGTTGTAATTTGTTCAGCCTCAAATCTGTCATGACCTGGACTAATTGGAAAAACTACAGCATCGATTAAATATTCTGGCTTAAGAATGTTGATTGCAGAATATATTCTTCGGGACTGGTACCCATTAAAATGTCTCAATCAGCAACACCAGCACAACTCCTAAAAATAGTCAACTGTAACTGTGGAGGCCAGTAAATAAAAAGTAGTTGCTACAAAAATGCTCTGCCATGTTCACCTGCCTCTGAGCATAGGAATTACTACGTTAGAATTCACCAGCTGTCAAATTCCAAGCTGATACAGATACAAATATTCATTAAATAAAACATTTCCAATGACAATAAAACGTCTGGTATTGCATTTTGTTTCCCATGTTTTGGATTTGAACCATGACTTTTCAGTATTTCTGGTCTAATATCTATGTCGACGTCGGTCCCAATATTGGCCTATTGAGTTCTGGCTTCGAGCTTGATTGGAAAGTATATAATGGCCGAAGTAACCTTTCTCGGAGTAAAACTTTTAAACCATAAAATTAGTATTCTAACCAGTGTATGTAGGTTATACGTAGTTACATTTGAGATCAAGTAATCCACAAAACAGTGAGCTTCACATTTAAAAACATTAAATCATGTCGAAAGTATTATTTATCAACTTATACCATGAAATAAAAGTAGCAATTATCTGAGGTTGTAATTTTTGGCATTTGTGCAACAGATTTAACCCATTTCTAGGTATAATTTGACCTTAATCTTGAAAATGACACCAGCTTGATCTCCTAGCAATTAGGATGTGAAAAAAATAGAATCGCAGACAGTTTTTTGTGCGTAAAGACATATCATATGTAGTACTATGTTGACTAGCTTAAAATTATATCAATTTTGATCAATTACTGGTCGAACTGGGGGCCACTTCGGATTTTACCCGAAAACGAGACTTATCCCAATGAGGATTCGGGTGGAGTTTTATGTGTTTTTACATAACCACACCGAGGCTAATTAAGTTGCAGAACATTTGTTAACATTTTTGTTTATGTCTATTAAATATTTCGGCATTCGTCCACTTAGGAAATGACAATTAATTATATTTTTAGGCTTAATTTGACTTTGGAAAAACCTCAGTTTGACCTTTTCTGAATTTGAAATGTAAACGAATAGAATCCCCCCAAAAAAAGTGTGAAGAGACATGCTATATGCGACTACAATGTTACGATGATTTTTGAAATACATAAATCACTGCTTTAATGGCGGCCATTTTGTATATTTCAACATTTGAGAACAAAAAAAAGACTATTTATATTTGAAGTCTCATTTGACCTTGACCTTGACAATGAACGCAGTTTGACCTCTAAGGAATTTGAGATGTGAAAAACAAGAATCACCGAAAAAAATTAGTGCAAAAAGAGACATATTATATGTGGCTCTACGATGTTTAGTTCTGAAATGTTCTAAACATATATATAAATTACTGGTTTGATAGCGGCCATTTTGAATTTTACCCGAAAACGAGGCTCCCCCGAGGAGGATTCTGGTGGGATTTTATGAGTTATTTTAAATAGTTCGACCGAGTCAAATTATGTTGAAAAGCATTTGTTAACATTTGTGCAATACAATATTAAGTCATTTGTGCACCTACAAAATGCAGATTATTCACATTTTTTAGGTCTAATTTGACCTTGACCTTGAAAATAAAATCAGTTTCACCTTTTATGAATTTTAAATGTGAACAAATAGAAGCCCTTAAAAATAGTGCGAAAGGACATATTATATGTAGCTCTACGATGTTTAGTTCTCAAGTAAGTAAAATATCTTTTTTACGTCATTTTTCGGCCAGTATGGCCATTTAAATGACAAATCAGATTAAAATAATAATATGATATCTTGAACACATCACAAACCATCATATGGAAGAGTAAAAGTGATAAAGTAAAAATTCCAAAAAGATAACATTATGTCCGCACTAAGGCATTCAGATAAAAATGATTTATGATAACATGATCGTGCCTGTGGCACCTATATGTAACGAGTTTTGTATTGGATATATATACATACTAAAAACCTTAGACAGCGCCAGCGCCGATACACAATATAAATTAATACAAAAAATGACAAAAATAATTGTTTTTATGTAAATCGCAAAACGTGTTTGTGTCAAAAACAAATATATAACAGTAGAAACAAATAATGCCTTACTTACAGTGCCCCCACAGTTGGTAGTAAGGTCTGTGATATTGAAGAGCACCAAAGAGCGATCACAAACAGTGAGAACACCGTAAGTCACCACAGGCTAATTGTATGGCAATGGCTTCTCTCTGACATGCCGCATTATCCGCCAAGATGCCACAGAGAAACCATTAAATTATTACAACCCTGGTGAATCAAACAATGACGATACACTAATATATACCTCAAACAATTCCGTATATGTACAAAGTATGTGCTGGACGATCAATTCGGGGGCAACATCCCAGAGAAATCACCCAGCACAGAGCAAAGAACCCACTGTACAATGAAAAAATGTATAAGTAAGTAAGTAAGTAAAATTTCTGCTTTACTTCACTTTTCGGCCAGTATGGCCATTTAAGTGAAAATTCCAGGTATTACAATATCCCATATTGTATAGTTAAAGTAGTAAAGGAAAGACAAAGCCAATAAAAACATGATCGTACTAAAATATTCAGTTTAAAGTGTTTGATAAGATAAGATGACGATGCTCCTGGCACCTATATGTAACGAGTCTGATGACATGTTGTAGCGCCTGCACTACAACACAGTTTAATGAGTATAAAAATATCAGTATAAATAATGTAAAATATGAAGTTATTATAAAATGAACGACTTATCAAGTCACTATATCTCCATGAAATTGGAGTGATTGTGTAAAAACTACAAGTCTAAGTCAAAACAGTGTCATTGTCAAAACAAATATATAATATATACTATAATACTATATACTATAATCATAAAAAGTAAACCCATTTAGACATAAATATGAATGACATAAACGAGAAACCATTAAGTAAGTAAGTAAATGTCTTCTTTACTTCACGTTTCGGCCAGTATGGCCAGAGAAATCATTAAATCACAAACATTTTTCAAAAATTAAAGACTCACAGTGCCCCCACAGTTGGTAATAAGGTCTGTGATATTGGAGGACATCACAGAGCGATCACGAACCGTGAGGACACCGTAAGTCACCACAGGCTAATTGTACGGCAATGGCCTCTCTATGACATGCTGCATTATCCGCCAGGATGCCACAGAGAAACCATTAAAACAATGAAATGAAAAACTAATTATATGACAATGGTTTCTTTCGGACATCCCGTCCAACACCAGGATGCCAAAGAGAAACCATTTACAAAAACGAATACATACAATAGAAATACTTAAGACAGTCCCGTATACTAATAGAACGTTAGACACACATCCACATACCGATTCAGATCATATTGAACATCACAAACCAATGACTATGCTCTGTATTTACCGCCAAACCGATTTAATATAGATTGAAAAGTAATGCAAAATACTCTAGACCCATATGTAATTACGTGAGAAAAACACAACATTAATAAAACGTTTGGGTGTGCTTGGCCTTCTATGAAGTTGCCCAGGGGGGACCACGTGGAGGTGACACCCATCCCCCCCGAAAAAAAAAATGTATAAAAAATATATAAATATAAATATGAACCACCGGAAAGCAAAGACAAAAACACATGAGAAAGAAACTTAACGACACAAAAAATAGAAAAACCCTGGTTAGATGAAAATTGCAGAAAGGCAAAAACGTTTGGGTGTGCTTGGCCTTCTAAGAATTTGCCCAGGGGGGACCACGCGGAGGTGACACCCATCCCCCCCTGTTTAGTTCTCAAATAATACCGATATATTTAAAAAAAAACATAAATTACTGGTTTAATGGCGGCCATTTTGGATTTTATCCAAAAACGAGGCTTTCCCCAAAGAGGATTCGGGTGGCGTTTTATGTGTGTTTTTAAATAGTACCGCCACCGAATTCCTTAAATTCTTTGGGCATTTTTTAATTAAAAATGCAAATTATTCACATTTTTAGGGCTAATTATTTGACCTTGACCTTGTTTGTGACGCCAGTTGACCTCTTATGAATATGAAATATAAACAAATGGAATCCCTTTAAAAAGTTGTGCGGAAAAACATATTATATGTGACTCTACGATTTTTAGTTCTCAAATGAGAGCGATTTATTCAAAATGTATATAAATTACGGGTTTAAATGGCGGCCATTTTGGATTTACTCGAAAACGAGGCTTTTCCCAAGGTGGATTCGTGTGGGGTTTTATAGGGGGTTTAACATAGCCCTACTGAGTCAAATTCCGTTGAAATACATTTGTTAACATTTTTGTCCATTTCCAATGGTCCGCGATCACTTCATTGCCTGGACTACATTGGCTTAACGCCGGGTCAAGGCTCGTGGCCTTTGTAGTAGAGGTAGAAAAACAGAGGGCACGTTGACGGGTGGAGACGGAATCTTGTAGGAAAGTCAGTAAATGTGGCAGATCACCTTCCTTGCCCTTGCTCACGTCTGCCCATTCCAATGCCAAATGAAAAGCAGACGGTTGATTAGTAATGACTATGCCATACTTGGTAGCATCAATTCCTAAAAAAGCAGACCTCTGACGTGTCATTGTACAGAGTTGTAGAGGTCCCAGAGACATTCAGTGTCGCGAGAATTCAAAACATTTGGTGGATTTAATTTCAACAGTTCTTGCAAATGTTTAAAAATGAGTTGATTTGAATCACCAAAGCGTTCTTTTAAGATGCTACAAGCGTCAGCAACCCCGCGTCGGTCATGGATAAGCCGCTAACAGAATGAGCGGCGTCCCCTGGAAAAAGCGAATTTAAATAGACAAATTTTGGATTTTTTTAAATATTTTGTGAAAGGACTGAAATTTCAAAGGCCTGCCTGACAGCGAGTGGCAACAGACAAAGCCGGTGAGGACACAGACAGTAACGAAAGCCCAGCAGGCATCGTCGTGATGGTGACAGTTGTAGTCTCCTGCAGGGTGATCAGATCTCCGTCTGTAGTAATAATAGTGGGGATTAACGATATCTGTACCAGTTGCTGTGGCAGTTTACTGTCGCATTGTTTAAAAAATGTCGGCGCTCAGAGCCACACTACGCGGCGTGGCCGAGCTTCATGTAGCCTCTGGTATGCCCCGGTGGCGAATGTTTGTGACTAGCTGCTATTTTTAGATGAAAATAGGGTAATCCTAGAATTCAGGCATTTTTGAAAGGTCACTTCCTCGAATGAAGAGTTGTTCACAGTATTGTATTTCCCCTCTGACGCATTTCCTATGACTTGACCCATAAAATTATCCACTGGCCTCAATAGCACAGGCATGAAAGTCACGTGACTAAGAACCTTTGCGTCGACCCGGCCATAAATGAAATTGGCCGGGCTCGCCAGGCAACGGGCGTGCCTGCAATGATGTCATGGCGACCAGGCTGTACCCATGGCGGCGGTCTAGCTCCTCTTCTGAGAGCTATACTAATAGGGATTCATAAATCCAATCTGCTGATTTATGACATATGGCACTGGTCTCGATGGCTGAGATAAGCACCCTTTGTTCTTGCCCCGGCGTCTGAGCCCCCGGCGTTTTCATGGTCTTGTCAAGAAATATTAGAGACTCTTTACATTCTCTTAACTTGACTCCCCGGCGCCGGGACAGAGTTTCTGTATTTGCTCGCTGACTCATATTGTTTACAGAAAAGAAATATACACTTGTGTAGCACTCTCCAGCTGGGACAAATTATACACTAACCTGTACCTAGATAGTCCTAATGGCCACTGGCTCAGACCTGCCCCCTCTTGACTCTTTCTCTGCCCACTCTTGACCTTCCCACTCGTACTCTCTGAAGTCGGGAGTAATAGAGAGTCATGACTTGTGCTCGGCCCAGGTTCATGTTAAAACTTGAAAAGATTGGCAGAGACGCAAGTCAGGAGTCCTGAACACTTAAGTCTTGAGGTTTGATACATTTTTATTATATACAAAGGGACGTGCAGCTGATTTAGAATATATACAGCAAGAAAAAAACCCTCCCAGCTAGGGTGTGACTTCAACAGAGCCCAAAACTTTTCTCAGCCTCACAATATAGGCAGAGTAATTTGTTGAATCGTGCCCGAGCGAATCAATTGCGAGCGTCCAGTCACATGGCAGAACGCAAGGCCATCAACGCGCAGACTGAATCACCTCTATTACCAGGCATAACTCAAGACGGTAACTAGTAACGACTCAGTAACCAGTTACCGCTCTTAAGCCAAGTCATATACACTACAAATTGTGAGAGGTAAAAGGAAGGTATCACGCCCAAACCTAGTAGCTACATACCTTCCTTCATCTCTCAACGGTAAATATATCTTTGTTATTTGAAACAGGCATTGGCACGATTTCCCTCCATCACCTCGGGATGCTGGGCCGGCATCACACCAACTACAACATGCAACACACAGTGTTGGCCCAATTATTGCACCATCTGAATACATCTCCCACTTACTTTATGGTGTCCAACGCTGGTACGACGCTGGTCCACCATCTCCAGATGCTATCCCGGCGTCCAACCAACAGTTGTGCAGGAGAAAACATTAGTCCAGTTATTATGCTACCTGTATTTGACCCATTTTCACAGTGATCGCTTGACCACCTCTGTCTTACAATAGGAACAAGTCGTTGGCTCAACGCCGAGTCAATGCTACTAATTTGTTTAATAACAAGACGATGGCCCAACACCAGGCCAATGCTTACAGCTTTGTCTTTCATTTATATATATATTACCCTTCTTCCGACTGACATCTCGGAATTAACGAGCTGTCAAACAGACGCCGTCTTGATAACGGCAAAGTCAATTGAAACGTGATGACAACCATGCATGGTTTTGACTTTTTACATGTTACATGTTACAGGTTATGGTACCATTTTGCCCACAAGTGAGTTGTTCACACACCTGCATACTGATTATGGTATGGAATCAATCAATGGTCCCCAACAATCATCCCTGAGAATCTGCAGCCTCTTCTTAGGCGGATTTGGCTATAATATTATCTGTTCCTCTGTCCGCGGTGATAATGCAGATCTGGGGTGTATCTTAATAAAAATCCTAACGTGAACTTATCTTAAATGTCTCACTTTTCTATCAGAAAAGCTAAGATCAATCATAACGTTTCCGATGGGAAAGAGAGCAAGTTAAGATAAGATAAAAAATCGAATTTTTAGTAAAATGCACTCGTGGCACCACACAGCCCTTAACTAGGTGAAACATGATGATGAATGAAGCTACCCTCAACTATTATTACTCTGGGGACTATCTGACCAGCGGTTAGCGGAGGTGGGCGAATGACCATGGCGTTTCAGCGTTAAATGTCATTTTGGCATGTCTGTACATGGTGAGGGTTAGACTGTATAAGGACCTAGCAAGACAAGGGTTGGGCACTAGCAGCACAATGATGTCATGGCGACCAGGCTGTACCCATGGCGGCGGTCTAGCTCCTCTTCTGAAAGCTATACTAATAGGGATTCATAAATCCAATCTGCTGATTTATGACATTTGGCACTGGTCTCGATGGCTGAGATAAGCACCCTTTGTTCTTGCCCCGGCGTCTGAGCCCCCGGCGTTTTCATGGTCTTGTCAAGAAATATTAGAGACTCTTTACATTCTCTTAACTTGACTCCCCGGCGCCGGGACAGAGTTTCTGTATTTGCTCGCTGACTCATATTGTTTACAGAAAAGAAATATACACTTGTGTAGCACTCTCCAGCTGGGACAAATTATACACTAACCTGTACCTAGATAGTCCTAATGGCCACTGGCTCAGACCTGCCCCCTCTTGACTCTTTCTCTGCCCACTCTTGACCTTCCCACTCGTACTCTCTGAAGTCGGGAGTAATAGAGAGTCATGACTTGTGCTCGGCCCAGGTTCATGTTAAAACTTGAAAAGATTGGCAGAGACGCAAGTCAGGAGTCCTGAACACTTAAGTCTTGAGGTTTGATACATTTTTATTATATACAAAGGGACGTGCAGCTGATTTAGAATATATACAGCAAGAAAAAAACCCTCCCAGCTAGGGTGTGACTTCAACAGAGCCCAAAACTTTTCTCAGCCTCACAATATAGGCAGAGTAATTTGTTGAATCGTGCCCGAGCGAATCAATTGCGAGCGTCCAGTCACATGGCAGAACGCAAGGCCATCAACGCGCAGAGAGAATCACCTCTATTACCAGGCATAACTTAAGACGGTAACTAGTAACGACTCAGTAACCAGTTACCGCTCTTAAGCCAAGTCATATACACTACAAATTGTGAGAGGTAAAAGGAAGGTATCACGCCCAAACCTAGTAGCTCCATACCTTCCTTCATCTCTCAACGGTAAATATATCTTTGTTATTTTATGGTGTCCAACATTGGTACGACGCTGGTCCACCATCTCCAGATGCTATCCCGGCGTCCAACCAACAATTGTGCAGGAGAAAACATTAGTCCAGTTATTATGCTACCTGTATTTGACCCATTTTCACAGTGATCGCTTGACCACCTCTGTCTTACAATAGGAACAAGTCGTTGGCTCAACGCCGAGTCAATGCTACTAATATGTTTAATAACAAGACGATGGCCCAACACCAGGATAATGCTTACAGATTTGTCTTTCATTTATATAGATATTACCCTTCTGCCGACTGACATCTCGGAATGAACGAGCTGTCGAACAGACGCCGTCTTGATAACGGCAAACTCAATTGAAACGTGATGACAACCATACATGGTTTTGACATTTTACATGTCACATGTTACAGGTTATGGTACCATTTTGCCCACAAGTTAGTTGTTCACACACCTGCATACTGATTATGGTATGGAATTAATCAATGGTCCCCAACAATCATCCCTGAGAATCTGCAGCCTCCTCTTAGGCGGATTAAGCTATAATATTATATGTTCCTCTGTCCGCGGTGATAATGCAGATCTGGGGTTTATCTTAATAAAAATCCTAACGTGAACTTATCTTAAATGTCTCACTTTTCTATCAGAAAAGCTAAGATCAATCATAACTTTTCCAATGGGAATGAGAGCAAGTTAAGATAAGATAACACATCGAATTTTTAGTAAAATGCACTCGTGGCACCACACAGCTCTTAACTAGTCAAGGTGAAACATGATGATGAATGAAGCTACCCCAACTATTATTACTCTGGGGACCAGCGGTTAGCGGAGATGGGAGAATAAGCATTTCAGCGTTAAATGTCACTTTGGCATGTCTGTACATGGTGAGGGTTAGACTCTATAAAGACCTAGCAAGACAAGGGTTGGGCTCTAGCAGCACAAGGGTTATACTACAGCAGGAAAAGAGTTATGTTCTTTGGCAGGACAAGGGTTAAGCTCCATACTGCCCTCGTATTGACAAGGTTTTGGTCATATACGAGCCTAGCAGGACAAGGGTCAGGCTCTACAGGGAACAAGCAGGAAAAGGTTTATGTTCTATAAAGCCATGGAAAGAGAAGTGATAGGCTTTATACGACCCTAGCAGGTCAAGGGTTAGACTATATATGGACCTAGCAGGACAAGGGTTAGACTCTACACGGCATTTGCAGGACAAGGGTTAGACTCTATATGGCTTTAGCAAGACAAGGGTTAGACTCTATATGGACCTAGCAGGACAAGGGTTAGACTCTATACGGCCCTAGCAGGACAAGGGTTAGACTCTATACAGCCCTAGCAGGACAAGGGTTAGAGTCTATATGGACCTAGCAGGACAAGGGCTAGACTCTATACAGCCCTAGCAGGACAGGGGCTAGACTCTATATAGACCTAGCAGGACAAGGGTTAGACTCTATATGGACCTAGCAGAACAAGGGTTAGAGTCTATATGGACCTAGCAGGACAAGGGTTAGAGTCTATATGGACCTGGCAGGACAAGGGTTATATACGGTTATATACGGTTTTATACTCTATATGGACCGAGCAGGACAAGGGTTAGACTCTATATAGACCCAGCAGGACAAGGGTTAGAGTCTATATGGACCTAGCAGGACAAGGGTTAGAGTCTATATGGACCTTGCAGGACAAGGGTTATATACGGTTATATACGGTTTTATACTCTATATGGACCGAGCAGGACAAGGGTTAGACTCTATATAGACCCAGCAGGACAAGGGTTAGAGTCTATATATACCTAGCAGGACAAGGGTTAGACTCTATATGGACCTAGCAGGACAAGGGCTAGACTCTATACAGCCCTAGCAGGACAAGGGTTAGACTCTATATGGACCTAGCAGAACGAGGGTTGGACTCTATATGGACCTGGCAGGACAAGGCTTAGACTCTATATGGACCTAGCAGGACAAGGGCTAGACTCTATACAGCCCTAGCAGGACATGGGTTAGAGTCTATATGGACCTAGCAGGACAAGGGTTTGATTCTATATGGACCTAGCAGGACAAGGGTTAGATTCTATATGGACCTAGCAAGAGAAGGGTTAGAGTCTATATGGACCTGGCAGGACAAGGGTTATATACGGTTATATACGGTTTTATACTCTATATGGACCGAGCAGGACAAGGGTTAGACTCTATATAGACCCAGCAGGACAAGGGTTAGAGTCTATATGGACCTAGCAGGACAAGGGTTAGAGTCTATATGGACCTGGCAGGACAAGGGTTATATACGGTTATATAC
The DNA here is from genome assembly GCA_964017125.1 of Flabesymbios commensalis. Taxonomy (NCBI): domain Eukaryota; kingdom Metazoa; phylum Annelida; class Polychaeta; order Terebellida; family Flabelligeridae; genus Flabesymbios; species Flabesymbios commensalis. Next base: position 4,065,832 of record OZ024914.1, read on the forward strand.
GGTTTTATACTCTATATGGACCGAGCAGGACAAGGGTTAGACTCTATATAGACCCAGCAGGACAAAGGTTAGAGTCTATATGGACCTAGCAGGACAAGGGTTAGACTCTATATGGACCTAGCAGGACAAGGGTTAGACTCTATATGGACCTAGCAGGACAAGGGTTAGACTCCATTCGGACCTAGCAGAACAAGAGTTAGAGTCTCTATGGCAAGGGCTACACTGTATATGGGCCTAGCAGGACAAGTGTTAGAGTCTATATGGACATAGCAGGACAAGGTTTGAGTCTATCTATAGGCTGACAGGCTGATTGACAGGCTGACATTCTGACTGGCAGGTTGTCAGACTGGATGACAGACTGACAGGCTGACTAGCAGGTTGTCAGAGTGAATGGCAGGCTGACTGACAGGCTGGCTGACAGGCTGACTGACAGGCTGGCTGACAGGCTGACATCATGACTGGCAGGTTGTCAGATTAAATGGGAGGCTGACAGGCAGGCCGACAGGTTAACTGGCTGGCTGACAGGCTGACTGACAGGCTGACTAGCAGGTTGTCAGAGTGAATGGCAGGCTGACTGACAGGCTGGCTGACAGGTTGGCTGATAGGCTGACTGACAGGCTGGCTGACATGCTGGCTGACAAACTGACATCATGACTGGCAGGCTGTCAGACTGAATGGGAGGCTGACAGGCAGGCCGACAGGTTAACTGACCGGCTGACAGGCTGATTGTCAGGACGACTGTCAGGCTGACTGACAGGGCGAATGTCAGGCCGACTGTCTACTGTAGGGGCGCGTGTAATGCCGTGGGATTCTCTTGTTAATTTATGACACCATACATCAAAATTTTCAGAAGATCGCGTAGAATCAGAAAAAAATAGGGTGTCAATTTTTCTTTTTAGTTTTAGTGACACTTTCAGTCCCATGGAAAAAGGGGTGAAACACAGCATTTTTATACTAGCGTAACAGCCAAAATTATATTTGATGCACATCAAATATCAAGGTAATAATCCAAATTATAAATAATATTACACACAATGTTCAGAAGAGGACGCAGATACAAAAAAATATTATTTTTTAGCTGAAGTGACACTTTAGGCTCAATAAGTGAAAAATAAAAACCAATGATTTTCACACCACCATAACACCCTTAACACTGCACATTTTTTCAAGCGAAATACAAAACAAATTGTTTGTAAGAATGGGTGGCGATTATTCATATGAAAAAATCAGTTTCAGTGACACTTTAGGTCCCATGGGAAAAAGAGAAAACATCATTTTTATACCAACGTAAGATGCACATCATGTTATCATGTAATGTAGAATATTTAAGATAATGTTACACACAATGTTCAGAAGAGCAGGCATAAATAGTAGAAAAAAACATTTTTAGATTTAGTGACACATTAAGATCAATAATTAAAAATAAAAACATATGATTTTCATACCACCGTAACACCCTTAATATTTTCCATTTTTCAAGGGAAATATAAAACAAATAGTTTATCAATTGGCGAGTATACATTTCTGTTCTAGTGACACTTTGAATTCAATAAGTTACAAATTAAAATCCAATCATTTTTACAGCAACCAACGCCATCAATTTTACTTTATTGACATCCAGCAGTCATGTATGTTGTAACATACCATATTAAAGGGGAATTAAAGGTGGTAATGGACTGTATCTGAAGACAATGTTAATTCTTGACAGTATTCAGCCAAGATGACTCTGATGATTGATGACCATATACATCATACCATAATATTAGATGGATAGATGAAAAAACAGTAGTAGTGTACAGGCCATCTTATAGAAACAATGCCAATCTTGGCGAAGAAGATGAACTAGTCAGGCTGTAGTTATGGCATGAAATATTCAACTAATTTGGAAGTGCATTAGAAAAACATTTCCGGGAGAATAGATAAGTTGATATTACTTCTTGCTCATAAATGTTTTGACACAATTAAACCAAAACATTCGTCTCTCTATCATGGAAGGTGCTAAATCTAACGGCAGAGATGCGAGTCTGTTATGTAGTAATCAAGAGAAAGCAGATACACTCCTAATCTCCCATGCCTTACATGTTTTTTTTAAATTGCTGGTAAAATCGCCATCATGACATTGTTTGAAGTGTCACTCAAAATGAAAACCGACACACATTTTTATGATTATGTGTGACCTTTTCGTGAAATTTGTGTTACCTTTATATAGAAATAATGGTATTTTAATTTAATACTTCTTGAGCGGAAAGTGTCACTGAAAATGGAAACAAAATCACCTATTTTTTTCATTATATTGTGGGCTTCTGAACATTTTGTTTCATATTTCTGATACATGTACATCTTTTTAATACAGAAACGACAGTAAAAATAACATTTTGTGTTATGAAATGTAATTATTGTGCTACTTTGATGTAGAAATGATTGTCTTTTCATTTTATATTTTATTGAACGTGAAGTCTCAATAAAAGTGAATAATAGCTGACACGTTATTTTTCATGATTATGTGTAGGCATACTCTCTATTGAACACTTTCAGTTGTATTCCTTTGTACAGTATCTTATATCATAAGATCATACTTCTACTTTGTGAACAAAGAAGAACTAATAATGTCACTACATGTACGTTGCTGTAAAAAAATTACAGTATTTTAATTTATCAGTCATTGAACTTAAAGTGTCACTAAGACTAAAATAAATAATCGCCAACTAATCTCTTAGACAGCGTGTTTCATATATCACTTGAAATAAATATTATTAAGGGTGTTAGGGTATTGTGGAAATCATGTGTTTTTATTTTTTTGATTATTGATCTTAAAGTGTCACTGAAGCTAATAATATTTTGTGTGAAAATCATGTATTTTATTATTTTTATTATTGCGCCTAAAGTGTCTAAAAAGATCATTGTTTTATTCTGCGTGCTCTTCCGAAAAGTGTGTGTAACATTATCTTTAATGTTCTATATTATATGAGTATCTGATGTGAATGGAATTATAATTATGTATGTTACGTTGGTGTAAAATGATGGGTTTTTTCTATTGGACTTAAAGTGTCACTAAAACTAAAAAAAATTAACATGAATGATTGCCACCTGATCTTCCCAACATTTTGTTTTGTATCTCATTAAAAAAAATACTGTAAGGGTGTTACAGTAGTGTGAAAATCATGTGTTTATTGATTTATTATTGAGCTTAAAGTGTCACTATATCTGATTTTTTTAGTGGTCTTCTGAGCACTGTGTGTAATATCATTTTTAATATTCTATATTACCATGATTACATGACTATCTGATGTGCAGAAATATTAGTATTCGGGTTAAACTGATATAAAATGATGTTTTTTCTATAGAACTTGACGTGTCACTAAAACTGAAAAGAAAAATTGACACCCTAATTTTTCTAATTCAGATTTTTCTACTGAACATTTTGGTATATCGCATGATAAATTAACATTAAAATCCCACGGACTTCTGTTTAGCTACATATGCCCCTACACTAGCTGACAGGCCGACTGACAGACCGACTGACAGGCTGACTGGCAGGCTGGCTGACAGGCTGACTGACAGGCAGACTGTAAGGCTGACTGGCAGGCTGGCTGACAGGCTGACTGACAGGCTGACTGTCAGGCTGATTGTCAGGCTGGCTGACAGGCTGACTGTCAGGCCGACTGACAGGCTGACTGACAGACTGACTGGCACATCGCGTGTCGGGCGTTGATCAAGTTATCTCTCTTACGCAAATAATGGCCCGTATCCACTGAAATTAACAGGCTCATTTAAAATAAATGCCGCTCGAATAACGTGTATGACACAATTATCATGATATTTACATAAATCACAATACCAGTATTATACGTTGTCAAAAGGGAAATGAGGGCCTATCACATGTCTGACATTGATCAAGTCTCCTGTCGCATAATTAATTTGAAGAACCGATTATCACCAGCATGTATCATGATATATACCTTGATCTTATAGCTCTCATCACGAAAATACCAGCATTATTAGATATATAAAATATAATGAAGTGCTACATTATATGATTTCAATTGTAACTCATTCAAAGCAGCTCCTTATGATGACATCAATTTTCGTTTTTTATTTTGTAATGAAGTAGAGTATCCCACAGATCATAATTTTATTTTTCACGGGATTTTTATATTTTTTAAAATATTTTTTATCCACTATTTCATGAACTCGACTGTAACCCAAACAAACTTTTTGTATACCTAAACACCTGCTAAAGGACGTTGCAATGTTCCTACAGCGTTCCTACTTTGCCGTCTATATTGTGGTATGCTGTTAACAAACTTGTTTACATGACAGTATATGTCTTGGAAATAGAGATTGTTTCGTCTTTTTCAGTGCCTTAACATTGTTTTTTTTACATTTTCATTTAAGATCAGTAGGTTATATAGCTTGATATAAATTAAAGTATCAAAATTGACAAAATTGAAAATTCTCATCATAAGGGGCAGCTTCAAAGCTGTGTCTCGGTACCACAACCCACAGTTTGAGGTACGGTAGTGAACTTTAGGTACATTTGTACACTAAGAATCTAACAACTAGAATGCTCATTTCTGCTTTAAATTGTTTTGGTTGAAAACCAAATTAAAAATACCAAAGCCGTTATAGACGTGATTAAGCTTTTACAGTGTGGGGATAGACTTTAGTCGTCAGAATCTGACGTCTACAGACGTCAGATTCTGACGACTAAAGTCGATCCCCGCACTGTAAGAGTAAAAAATAGTTCTGATGGACATAGACCCATATCATAGGTATTCAAATGAATCAGAAAGACCTAACTAAGACATTTATGATGATTTCAAATTGAAAAACCCTTCGGTCTCCATGGTTTATACGAAAACAATTCAGAACTTTAAGGGTTAAGGTTTGAAGGCTCAAGTGGGACAGATAGGTGAAACAATCAGATCGTTGTTTTATGACGTCTAAAGTCGATCCCCGCACTGTAAAAGTAATAAAATTTCTAATGAACGTAGATCCATAACATAGGTATTCAAATGAATCAGAAAGACCTAACTAAAACATTTATGATGATTTCAAATTGCAAAAACCCCTTTGATTGCGATGTTTTTTTACAAATTAATTCAACGTTCCAAGGGTTAAGATTTGAAGGATCAGGTCGTTGCCTCTCTTGATTACCTGTCGCGAGACGTAACTATCAACCCACATACATTAAGTGATGACTTTATCACACCTGACATACATATATATACACGTGGCCATAATTATTATTTCATCGTGTTAGCGTTGGGCGCTGGTAGCAAAGAGGAATTGATACTTGACACGGTGAAGTATATGGTTGACTGGTGATTGGTGAGTATAGTACTAACCAAAATCATGATTTTATTGAAGGTAATTGATTAAAAGTTTATTGGATATAAAGTTGTATTTTGCATTACAAAATCTAATAGACTCATTTGTGAACAGCCCAATAGAAGATTGGAAATAAGGTAAATTCACATCCTTTCATTAGAATGAAAATCAGTATGAGATTCAGTAGTATAACCATCCTCCTGGCAGCAAGTCTTGACACAGCGAGGCCGTCAGGCTAAGCCTTGCTGAATTAGCCATACCATCCACCTATTGGGGTAGGGAGGGAGATTTAGATATTGAATATTCATTAGTTTTTCAAAAAATGTCTTTTTAATGTTGGCCCGCTGTCTGCGACGTTGGCTCACCATTACTTCAACCCTCATGCACGTTGCGGTGAGATGTGGTGGTCTGTGTCTGAGACGTTTCCGGTGAGCTACTCGGCCAGCAGACATGTGTTGTTTAATGTAGGGCCGGTGTCGTAGACAGTGGCCCCACATTAAAACAACACTCATGCCAGAGGTCAAACTTGGGTCAAACAGAAAAAATATTTTTTGAAAGTCCCCACTCCAATAGGCGGATTCAACCCTGTTTCAGCAAGGTCGGTCTACGACCTCAGGAATAGCCAGCCTTGCAGAGGAAGATGAGTATAACGGACCTATTCATTTTCTGTGTATGATATCTGAGTATGGTGACACAGGCCCAATCGCAGAAAAATTAAGTAAGTAAAACAATTTCTAAACGACACTTTGCGGTCATGTAAGTGACATTTTAGTGAATTGATTGAAATATTTTTTAAGTGATACCATACGTCTATCAAAGTGAGGTGAAAAAAAGTATATATTGGTGGTGCCTGGGACACGTACTAAAAATTTAACTATATTCCAATCTTTAAAAAAAATGAGATAGCGCCTGCGACAAAGGCCCAATCGCAGACAGAAAACTGCCAATACTAATGAAATAGTTCATACAACCACCGTTTTGTTGATATCATAATGACAAAACATCAACGTGTTTAAAAATAAATTAGCAATAGCCATCACAAGTACCACCACTAAATTTATTATTTTTAGTTAAACTTGGCTCAATAAAACAAGTTTGAGGGAAAAAATGGAAATGAATTACAACTATTTCTCGTAACTGTATATGAGGATTTTAGGCACAGGCAGCTATGGGGAAAGATATTTATTTGTCCAATAGGATATAACATTGACAAAAGTAGTCGGAATCATGTTTTATTGGAATTAAACAATCTAATAGAATAATTTGTGAACTACACAAAATAACAGATATAAATGTGGTAAATTCATATCCTCCCTTTAATGTATAAATCAACTCAAACAGAGGGATTAAGAGAAAATCGCTGTTTGATATCTAAGAGTATTAAAAGTAGTGAACTATTTAGGATAACCCATGCTTTGACTCCGACATGAATCATCATGTGACTTCTGTAATATGTCGCCGTGACAAATGGCAGACGCTAGTTTTTTCAGTCAAACTGATGCTAGCATTTTCAATATTTTCTGTGACCGTTACACATTCATCCGGATGTTGATTTCAACATGTATGTTATTGTAGGCAAAAGGTTGTCCGGTCTCACAAGTATCCGTTGAGACAATTTTATTAAATTATTTTTTGGGGCTCCCGTGTTACCACGAGGGGATCAATTGCAACAATGTCACTGCTGCGTCACTGCTGCGTCACTGCTGCGTCACTGCTGTGTCACTGCTGCGTCACGGAAAAATAAAAACGACAGCTTGATAAAACAACATTTTAAAAATTTAAAAACAAATGATAACAACTCCCTATAAAACGTGGATATATGCATAGAATGGGCAAGCATGAAAAAAATTATTGGATCTATTTTACCTCGTTTCAGCAAAATGTCGCTGATCAGATTTAGAGTTGTGATGCTGATGGTTGTCAGTTACAGTTTATGTCAGGCGGCACCTGGGCGTAATGCTTATGGTAAGATCATCTGATATTACACAATAACTGACCCTCTATATATTAATGACCTATTGACCCTTTACTTGGTAATGACCAATAATATGCGTCATCTGTATTAACGCATTTCAGGCGCGGATCCAGGGAGGATTTTTTTCTCCAAATACTTTAAATAATCCCTTAATCCTGAGTAGGCAATACGTAAACTATTTTATTAATCACATCGTCTGTAAACAGTGTTTAAAAATCAAAATTTGCAAATGGTTGGTCTCAAATAAAACATTGTATCGAGACACAACTTCATTTGGGTTAAAATTTAAATATTTAATCAGGCTGTTTACTTATATTGTCATTACAAGAATATACCAGTTGGCAAAGATACAATATTTTCTCGCACCCATGCTGTTGGTTTTCACAATACGTGTGTTGAGATCAGCCCATCTCGCACTCTGTCCTATATGCTTCACTGCTTCGTTTGATTTTTCAGTTATAGGTGGATATTCGTAAGAAAAAATATATACTGCATCGGTGGGTACGGCGAGATGGGCTGATCACAGCGCTCACCTAATGGCTTGGGCTTGATGTGGTGACTTGTGCTGAGATGAGCCAGTCTCGCCTTCCCAACGATGACGTATGCATTTTTAATTTTTTTTCTATTGTCCACGAATCAAATCACAGTTATTGATAATTAAATGTTTAAACATCAAGATTTACGGTTACTAACAAAGGTAGATAAATCTGCTGGTCATGGCCCTGTCATCCACGAAAGAAATCTATCACTCTTTTGTCACTCAATTTACTCAACCGAAAAACTAGCTATCTTTAAACGCTATTAATCATGGTTTTTTTAAATATATGTATAGGAACAATTTTTTATACTTTTATGGACAACACAGATTTAAAATAAAATTAGGTATTACTACATAATGGCATGTGAATATATAGTTTCAACAACATAACGACTATGACGATCTATGTATTCTATGTATCTTATTATTATTATTTTTTTTGCAGGTGAACGTCCAGTTGAAGAGGGAGGTAAGAAAAACACACACACATACAAACACACATACACACTAACAAATACACACCTACACACACACACCTACACACACATAAACACACATACAAACATACATATACACATACATAACCACATCTTCACACAGACGCGAATAAACACACATAGGCCTACATGTACACATACACACAAACTAAATCGTTGGAGCCAGAAACCATTCCCCATTAAATTTACAGATAAATATTGCCGTTAAGGCATGAGAATTGTGGCAAGTGTGCATGTCTTAAACTATACTATATAATAGCAATAGTAAAATCGTTAAATAAGGACTTATTATTATTATTATTATTATTATCATTCTCATTATCATCATTATCATTATCATTATCATTATTATTATTATTATTATTATTATTATTATTATTATTATTATTATTTTTAATATTATTATTATTATTATTATATTATTATTATTATTATTATTATTATTATAATTATTATTATTATTATTATTATTATTTTTATTATTATTATTATTATTATTATTATTATTATTATTATTATTATAATTCTTATTATTATTATTAATATTATTATTATTATTATTATTATTATTATTATTATTATTATTATTATTATCATTATCATTATCATTATCATTATCATTATTATTATTATTATTATTATTATTATTATTATTATTATTATTATTATTATTATTATTATTATTATTATTATTATTATTATTATTATTATTATTATTATTATTATTATTATTATTATTATTATTACAAGTTTATGCCTATGAATAATCTACGCTAGTATAAATCAACCATGTAAATTAAGTTAAATAATATAATAGGTATACATGTTTTAATGGCCATATGTCTATGTTCTGAAGTTTCTATGTTGTGAAGGGTATATGTGGAAAGGTTATATGATTATACTATCAGATAGCAGTTGAAGTAAAATATTACTCCTATTATTGTTACAATTATGATTATTGTAAACTTATATTATACCAGCATTAGGCTAAATTTGTTTGTTGGATAATTGGAGATACAGCTCTGCAAAGTCGAAAAAACCGAAACAGCAGTATCTGCTTACTTAGATAATTGCCTTTTGGCTCTGCGCACAGTATCTGCTTAATTGTAAATTTGCTTACTTGGAATGTAAGGAAAGACTGCCTTTTAGCTTTGCACAGCAATGTTATGTAGGCCTATAGTAGGCGTATCACAGCACACACGGGACCACATGGGACATTCGGCTAAATAATGATCTGACGTTTTCATTCATTCATAACTTTGTGCTAAGGCATTCAAAACCTTAGCGAAAAACAACATATGGAATATCTGTTTGTGTTTTATCAGAGAGCAGTCGAAGTTTAAATATTATTCCTCTTATTGTTGTATTTATGATTGTTATTATATTATCACAAGGATGATGGTCGCCCATCGCCACGCGTGCTACACCTTACAAACCTAGAGCCCGAATAAGCAACACTGACTTTGAACCTTAAACTGGTCTAATATACTCACGGAGACAATGATTGATACTATTGTTGTATTCCTAACATTATATAAAGTCATGTCATTCACTTCACTTTTCCATTCTTAGCGTATCTTTATTTTGCTAGCAGCGCTGTTAAATTAGCAAATACAGTATTCCTAGAAATCTTAGGGTCTCTTTACAGTGGGGCCTGACCCTGATGTCATCTTCCACACTTAAACATTGTTAAACCCACATAGTAATTAATATCCATTCAACGAATAACCTGAATAGGTTGTACTTAATTATTGTTATAGAAACTATTTTATACATAACATATTATTATCCATAGACTAGCAAAAAAAACCAGTGCTATATTACTCCTATTAATAAAGTTATAGTAATGAATTTATTATATTCATAACTCTCAGATAAGTGAATAGTCATCAGAGGGTCTCGATGGCAACTGTTTGTACTCAGCTTCTGTCTGACAAACAATCCCTCCCTGGCTATTCACTCCCGACATTCACTAAAACACATGAGGATTATATAAACAGTTCATGCGTACAATAAAATCACCTGATCACTAGGTTAACAAATGATTTCTTTGTTTTTGACATAGGCGCCTAAAATTGGGTCACACACAAGGCAACAGTCAAGATATTAAATTTAACAGACATCCCGTCCAAGATGCTCTCATCTCCCAACGATGCTGTACATATATATATGCATATCTTGAACTGATTGTGCATTCACTGTGCAGTGTTGGCCTACACAACAAACACGCAATGCTCAGCACCAGCATCGGCCGAATGCCCCACGTTTGCTGGGCTACTGCTTGGAGGCTGGTCCAGCATTAAAACAATACAGCGACAACGCCTAAATATGCGGGATTGGCGGGGTGGGGGTGCCGTCCCCGAGAGGGGGGCGCCACCCGCATGACGGCGCATAGAGCCAAAGCCAAGCAAGGGCCCAGCGTTGATCTGTTACTGGTGCACAGTCTACGGCGCTGGATCAGCATTAAAAGAACATGGGGTAATGTAGGCCGAAGTCAGTAGTGTGCATGAAGTGATCAGTAAACATGATTAGGGCGTTGTTGGGCCGACGTCTTAGATTGTGAACCAACCTTAGCCCACCACCGTGTCAATGTATCACGTTTACTGGCAATGCAGAGGTAGGCTAGGCCTAGGTCAGATAAGCCACTATTATGCTGGTAGCAGATTGGAATGATTCTTTGAATTATGACCCAATGCTGTACAGTGTGAGCCAACCATAATATGTAACCGGGAAGATCTTTCAAAAGGTAGTAGGTGGTCACGTATATTAGACATAGTTACCGTGTTTTCATTCATAACTTTGTGCCAAGATATTCAAAACCTTAGCAAAAAACATATATTAAATGATTTTTTCAGTGCTCTCAGATAGGAATGAAATGAATCGGGCTTTAGGCCACCTTTGTGCACATATAGGCTAAACTGGGCCAGGAGAACCTCCTGAGGATGGTGAGATGATTGAGATGACACTGTTCTCCAGACACAGGATTCGAAATTCGAGCCCTGGCGGTCTGAGGCCGAGCACGCTACCTCTCGGTCACGGAGGCTCCCCACAATACTAACTTTCACACGTGGATGGGGAAGAAACAATTTTGTTTCTTTCAAACCGCCGAGACCGGGAACCGAACCCCGGACTCTGGCGTGAAAGGCAGCGGTGCTAACCACTACCCTAGGGCCCCCGCCCTCTCAGATAGGAATAAAAATGATAATATTACTCTTATTACTGTTGTAGTTATGATTATTATGATATTAAGAGGAAATTATTATTATTATTATTATTATTATTATTATTATTATTAGTAGTAGTAGTAGTAGTAGTAGTAGTAGCATTATATTATACTACGCCAACTAGCTTGACCACAGCGACTTCATCAGGCATTATGACACTTGATAATAATAATGTGATTTAACACCATGTGTGTTGATATCAGCTCTCACTGGGCTGATGCTCGACTAAAATTCCATAACAGTCAGCGGATGAATTGTGTGACAAAAACAAATATCCTACATCTTTCGTGTGGTATGTACAAATACAATGAATCCTGTGCTCATCTTGATGACTCCTACATTACATAATGCTCACATAATAAATATACCTATGTATAGATGTTTTCTATTTATAGCCTTTGTAACAACTGATGTTTCTGTTTAACAGGTGATTATCAGGGAGATATTATATCTGGGCAGGTTAGTGTGTACATGATAACTTATATCAGTAACAATAAAATATGTATAATAACTTATAGTTTAGCTCTTCTGTTTCTGTATCTGTCTATTACGTGGCAGTACGCACTATTGTGCTATCGCGCCACGGGAGTAGCTTAGCAAGGCCTGTTATCATTCATGATATCATTCATGGCCTTATATGTGCCAAGTACTCCATGTTGTGGATTTTTTGGGGTCTTGCCGGATGGAAACTGCGCCTACGTCCATGGAGGTTCTTTTACGTCCAACTCAAAGTCAGTCAGACAAGCCATCTGATTTACGTGGTTTTCTGAGCCCCACGAGTGTATACAGCACCTGGCAATCCCAGGCGGTCATCCATCCAATTATGAACTGGGCGCGACGTTGCTTAACTTCAGTGATCGAGCACAAACCGTTGAGCGAACGCCGTATTTCGTATGTAGCTCTTATATAACACTAAATCCACGTATTAAAATATGTAGACTTCCCTTTACATATTGTTTTCGAATGACTGTAGGATGGTATGAGATTTAACATAACCTGCGAAACTAACAAATAAAAGCTACTATAACAGTGTGACAACATAACTCTGTTTTTGTGAAAACATCGGAAGATAGCGTTTTGAAAACATAATTGTATAGAATTGAGGTGTCACAACGTTACGATATAACTAACAATATAGCGTTGCTGCGGCGTTGTGACAGCTTTATAATTTCATCGATATAATGTTGTTCTGTTGCAATTTGACACAGTTCTATAAACCTTACTATATTTACAAACATTTACTCATAAGTTCATAATCCTATTATAATCTAGGCTACTCTTTTACAATAAGTCTGACCGGAAACAATTATCTAACAATAAGATTTAAACCCTTGTCCTGCTGAATTAATTAAAAACAATTTTTCAATCATTTTAAGTTGGAATTGCTTACGCAATTGTCAACTTCAAACATGTCAAAGGACAAGAACTATTAGTAATAAAGAAAAATATAAGTATTCCAAATTGAATTATTGAGCATCTGCACAAACTATTTCATGTTTCGCAAATGTTTGGGATCATATAGTCCCCTTGAAGTTAGAAGGTGTTAAACTGCCACTTTGCAAAGTGGCAGTTTAACACCTTCTAACTCCAAGGGGACGAATTATAAAAGGTCCTAGCAGCACAAAGCAGTTTAACACCTTCTAACTTCGAGGAGACGATATTATAAAAAGGTCCTAGCAGCACACAGGTTAATTGGTAAGTGGATGATGGTAGCACGAACACGTTGGTGCATCCGTCGGTCATCGCATGATTTATTTTTCCCAACTTTGATAGCGCGCAAATTCTGAATTAGTGATACTTTGATAGCACACGGAATCACCATTATATGTGCTCGCTCAGTAAATAGATTTTCAAATATTATCTTTTTAGGTTTAAAGTATGTAATTAGACATATATGTATGAAGAAAAATAGAAATAATTGATATTAATAGAAAAATATATTTCTCAATTTCACAATTGTTTCATCTGGCTAGCTCTGAAATGGCCTTTTGCCATATAGTCAGGGGATCAAATGCATATTTTTTGGTCGAACTTGGAATGTGGGTCCAAAGTTTTTTCTCAGTTTTTTAATGTTATATAGGTATTGTAGTCCATGAAACTACATGATAAGATTCTCAAAACATTGCGCATTTTTATATAACACGTTTTTTAAATAAAGTCAATCGGGATGCAAAATATGGGCTTTACACGGTTCGAAAAATATAGATATTTATATAAAGCACTAACCTAATCTCTATTTGCCATTATTGGAAATAGTATGTCTTCTGTATTAACAAAAGTGATGTCATAATTGTACAAATTGATTGAACCAGAACTTTGGAGTTATGTAAACCCTTTGACCCCAAGGTCTTGCATAAACCCAATTACCAGCGTAAATTTTACAATAATATAAGCGTGTGACATATCAAAATAAAGGGAGTTTCATTACGAACCTCAATGTGATGTCGCAGAGTAACTATGAAACATTTGTACCGCAATAATTATTATTTGTATATATATCGACGAAATAATATCATAGACCTATTCTAATTATCTGATAATATATTGTATAATTGTGGCCATACGTTCTAAAATTGTATATATTACGTCATCCAATGATGTTAGCACTAAACATCGAAGTATTTGTTTATAGATGTATACATTTTTTTGGAAAGATATCATTGTGTGGTTTATTACCTCCTCCAAAAAAGGTTATGTTTTTGGTCGTGATGGTTTGTCTGTCTGTTTAACCGTCAGCAGAATTATTTACAAAGTAATGAATAGATTTGCATGAAACTTTTACCAGAGGTGTGTCTCGGGCCAAGGAACAATTCATCAAATTTGGAAAAGATCCGGATTAGTTTACGATCCGGATCCAATACACAATCACTACGGCGCAGGTTTACAATCTCTGACTGACTGTCTTGTTCTATTTGATATGTTTATGACCGCAATACAAATTATTTTTATATATATCGACGAGATAATATATTATATAAGTGTGGCCATACGTTCTAAAATTGTATATACTACGTCATTCAATAATGTTAAATGGGCTTCACAGTCTTGATAATACGTTATGGGGGTTGAAAGAAAAAAAATTGTGCAGTTGTTGACTAAAAACACCCCCGGTTAGGTAGTTATTGGATAAACAAAGCTTAGTGTTCCCACCTGGTAGCATAGAGTCACGTGATCAATGTTTTGTTTGTTTAAAGCTGCATTACTGTTCTGCTTATTTCGCCAGAAATAACAGAAAATGTACAAAACAATCATTCATATTCTTTTAAAGGCATTATAAATCCACGAAAACTGGGTTAATGTAGAGGAGTTAGTTCACCATGCGATACACTATCAATAATTATGAAGTAGTGAATAGGTGTGTGTACAGTTTGCATGTGAAATAGTGGTTAAATTATGGGCCAGTATAATGTTACATTGGTGAACATCAAACCGCCTTGATAGAAAAAAAGAGACGTTAAACAGAGTTGGCTCAATGTTGGGCCAGTACCACAGCCGATGAGCCAACATTGGACTACCATTGGATCAATGTCTTGTGTTAGCTGAGATACAATACCCACTAAACCAGCCGTAGATGTTCTGAGACTAGGTTGGAGGACACCTCTGTCAATCGGTTACCAGCTAGTTACAGTGAGGTCGGATTATTAAAAAATATTATTTCATTTTACCACATTTCACGATTTATATCACTGCATGTGATGACTTACTCTAAACTAACAGAAAGTCTGATATTGTCTAGTAGCATTTTGCTATATTTTCAAATACCCATGGGATACTGAGTGAAAAACTGCAAATGTGTTTTCAAGAAAATCACAATATTAAAAGAGCGAAAAGACGACCCCCCTTTCGTCATCACGGTCATCGGAATCAACACCAGTCGTTTTTATCTCAATGCCTTAGTGCGGACATACTATTATCAGTTCGGACTTTTTACTTTATCACTTTTACTGTTCAAGATATCATATTATTATTTTAGTCTGAATTGTCATTTAAATGGCCATACTGGCCGAAAAATGACGTAAAAAAAAGAAATTTTACTTACTTACTTAGATCAGAAAACATCCAAAATCTAATGAAGGAGGGCGGTAAAAAAAAAACATTTAGGAAAAAAAACATTCCACCTATTTTCGAAAACGTTGGGGGGATGGGTGTCACCTCCGCGTGGTCCCCCCCTGGGCAACTTCATAGAAGGCCAAGCACACCCAAACGTTTTATTAATATTGTCTTTTTCTCACGTTATTACATATGGGTCTAGAATATTTTGCACTACTTTTCAATCTATATAAAATCGGTTTGGCGGTAAATACAGAGCATAGTCATTGGTTTGTGATGTTCAATATTATCTGAATAGTTATGTGGATGTGTGTCTAACGTTCTATTAGTATATGGGACTGTCTTAAGTATTTCTATTGTATGATGTATTCATATTTGTAAATGGGTTTACTTTCTTTGATTATAGTATATAGTATTATAATAGATATCATATATTTGTTTTGACAATGACACTGTTTTGTGACTTTCAATTATAATTGTTTTTGTCATCTTTTTGTGTTAATTTATATTGTGTATCGGCGCTGGCGCTGTTTAAGGTTCTTAAGAGTGTATATATATTCAATACGCATCATGTTATCATTAGTCGTTTTAATCTCAATGCCTTAGTGCGGACATACTGTTATCAATTTCGTCTTTTTACCTTATCACTTTGCTGTTCAAGATATCATATTATTTTAGTCTGAATTGTCATTTAAATGGCCATACTGGCCGAAAAATGACGTGAAAAAGATATTTTACTTACTTTCGAAAACGTTAATGAGGGCGACCAAATAAAAACAACATTGGACAAATTTCTGGAAAAATTAATGAGGGCGACGAAATAAAATAAATTTTGACCTATTTTAAATAAAGTTAATCAGGGCGACGGAAAAAACAAGCAAAAAAAAAACATAGCTGGAAAAAAGTTTTTTTATTTCCTGAAATGAACTTGGTTTTTTTCGGAATGTTTTTTTTATCTACCAAAAAGGAATGTTTTTTTCGAGAATCGGCAACAATTCAATGCGCGCGCTGGGCAGAAAAAAACACATGTTTTTTTGGTAATGCGCGGCCTAAATCTAATGCGCGCGCTCACCTAAAACAGAGAAAAAAAAACATAGTGGCCTTGGGGATGCACTTTTTCGTTAACGCAGTTAATGGTGCAGCTAGATGCAAAAAATGAGGGATATGATTTCTATAATAATTGGCTAGACCTAGCACAGATCGTAATTGAGGCTTGGTAGTCGGTTTTTTGAGTTGTTCACTTTTAGCAATATTATCATCAGACATACAAACTTGTAACTGACCCACTTTATGCCCAACGAGGTAACCGAACATACGTTTACGTAATTTAGCAGTGAGTCGAGCCTCACGTAGTCTCTGCAGTAAAGATCTGAGCGCTTCTAAGTGACCCTCCCATGAGTGTGTATCAATAGGTCATCAATATAGCTATCTACATTATCCAACCCTTTTAACAACTTTCGTGTTATTCTTGTGAAAGAAGCAGCAGAATTTACCAGTCCGAACGGCATTTTAGTGAAATGAAAATTACCTTGATCGGGTGTAGAGAAAGCAGGCTTTATTTGGTCCTCACTAGCCACTCAAATCTGCCAGTATTCTTTAGCCATATTGATTTTTGTATAGGCCTTATCAGATGCTAACTTAGCAAATACATCGTCCCGCTGATTTATTGGTTCGAATCAAATACTGTTACATTATTCAATTATCGGTAATCTATGCAGAATCTGGTATTCCCATATTTTTTAGGAGCCCAAACTACTGGTGCGGCATAAGCAGAATCGGTCTGCTTAATCACCCCGAGATTCAACTTTTCTCGTACTTTTTTTTTAACTTTTATTTCTGATAGAATACGGCACCGGGTATGGTTTTACACGCACCGGTTCTTCAGGGATCAAATCTACTTTATGTTCCACTAAATTAGTATTGCCAGGGTTATCCGAGAAAAACATTGGAAAACTCATTCAATAATAATAATAATTCACGAGGATGTTTTTGTTCAGTTATGTTAGTAGAAGACGCTACGGGTAGCCAATCTCGTTTTTGTACGTATTTCTTTAACATATTCACATGAAATATCTTTGAACCATTTTTAATTTCCAGTTTGTAATCATATGGCGAGACTGCCTGTACTATTTTAAACGGTCCTTTCCATTGTAGCAGTAATTTATTGTGATCTGTGGGCAACAATATCAAAACATGATCCCCAGGATTATACGACCTCGTTCTAGCCTTATGGTCATAATTTTTTTTAAACCTGGTGTCCGGCCTCTGCCTGAACCAATCGACATGTATCTGCAAATCTGGACTACAAATCTAGAACATAATTTGTGTATCAGTATCGGTTTTATATCCTACCCACGATCCTTTTAATATACGCATAGGCCCCCGAACAGCACGCCAATACAAAAGTTCAAAAGGTGAAAGCCCTGTGGTTTTACCAGGTACTTCCCTATAGGCAAATAATGCAGATGTCAAATATCGGACTCAATCCATTGGTTTTTCCGCAGCAAGTATTTATCATTTTATAGTGTCATTAAACAAATACCATGTACACATTGCACATGGAGTAATATGGGCTAGTATTGAGTTGTTTTATTGACATAAGGCGCTGGATTTCTTTCATTAGAATAGAGATAAACTGAGCCCCCTATCGCTGACTATTTTATTAGGGACCCCTACCCTACTGAATATGCTCTTTAATTTAGGTAAGTAAGTAAAATATCTTTTTTACGTCATTTTTCGGCCAGTAAGGCCATTTAAATGACAATTCAGACTAAAATAATATGATATCTTGAACAGTAAAAGTGATAAGGTAAAAAGACGAAACTGATGACAGTATGTCCGCACTAAGGCATTGAGATAAAAACGACTAATGATACCATGATGCGTATTGAATATATATACAATCTTAAGAACCTTAAACAGCGCCAGCGCCGATACACAATATAAATTAACACAAAAAGATGACAGAAACAATTATAATTAAAAGACCAAAACAGTGTCATTGTCAAAACAAATATATAATATATACTATAATACTATATACTATAATCAAAAAAAGTAAACCCATTTAGACATAAATATGAATGACATGAACAATGAACAGAGAAACCATTAAGTAAGTAAGTAAAATGTCTTCTTTACTTCACTTTTCGGCCAGTATGGCCAGAGAAATCATTAAACCACAAAAAAATTCTCAAAAATTAAAGACTTACAGTGCCCCCACAGTTGGTAATAAGGTCTGTGATATTGAAGAACATCACAGAGTGATCACGAACCGTGAGGACACCGTAGGTCACCACAGGCTAATTGTACGGCAATGGCTTCTCTATGACATGCTGCATTATCCGCCAGGATGCCACAGAAAAACCATTAAAACAATAAAGTGAAAAAATAAATATATGGCAATGGTCTCTTTCGGACATCCCGTCCATCACCAGGATGTCAAAGAGAAACCATTAATATATACTTCAAACAATTCCGTATATGTACAAAATGTGTGCTGGACGATCAATCCGGGGGCAACACCCCAGAGAAATCACCCAGCACAGATCAAACAACTCACTGTACAATGAAAAAATATTTAAATATGAATATATAAGGAATATATAAAAAAATTGAACTGAAAACTATTCGAAAATAAACATAACAACCTCAGTGAAAAACCCTGAACCACCGGAAAGCAAACACAAAAAACTTCATGTCACAAAAAATAGAAAAACCTGGTTCGATAAAAGGCAAATGGCAAAAACGTTTGGGTGTGCTTGGCCTTCTAAGAAGTTGCCCAGGGGTGACCACGCGGAGGTAACACCCATCCCCCCTGCTCTTTAATGCTTCTGCCACAACTTCAGTGGTAATACATTTTAACAGAACCGCTTCGGGATATCTCATAGCAAAATCACCAAGCGTTAGTAAATATGAGTTCCCTTTTCCGAAATTGGTTTGATCGGCCCTATTAAATGAACAATTATATATAATCCGTGCACAATATATGCCTAATGCACATTAACATTTGGATGTGATATATAACCAAAATATTGTAGGTATATGATATCAACATTTCTTTACACTATCAGTTTCAATCACTGTTATGTTTTCGTCCTTAGCTGTTTAAGGATTCAACTATTTGAAGGGAAGAAACTAACTGTTATTTGTTTGCAGAATCAAAACAGATTCTCAGTTGGTGCTGGTGAAATCTTGAAATGGCCAGGTGGTAATGTTTATTATCGACTACATCCCGCATTTGGTATGTATTATGACCTGGAGCTTATGTGTATGTGTGTGTGTGTGTGTGTGTGTGTGTGTGTGTGTGTGTGTGCGTGTGTGTGTGTGCGTGTGCGCGTCCGTGTGTGTGTGTGTGAATGTGTGTGCGTGCGTGCATGCGCGTATATTCATAAATTGTTCTGTTTCAGACCAACAAGAACGCCTTGAAATTCAAGCGGCAGTTACTGATTTGATGAACTTACTTAGAAAAGCTGATAACTCATATTGTATTCAAATTTATGAATTTACAGTATACGATCCCTCTATAACTAGCTTCATTGACATAGAGAAAACATATAGGAGGTAGGTGTATGCATAACAATTCAATTACCATACTGACACCACGCAAAAGGGGTACTGGGATGATTGCTAGTAGTAGTACTTTTTGCCCCCATCTGGGGAGGGTCATTAGGGATCTGTTCCGTCTGTTGGATGCTGTGTACGGCATTGTACGGAAGCACTAGTCTACAGCAATCATCCAAGGGCAGCTGCAGCCTTCTCGTATCTGGCTATAATCTTCGGGCGAATTGCCAGTGGCATACCCTGGTTCCTCCGCTCAACAGCGGAGCCAATGCAGCACCCGCATCAGTGCTGGCGCTGATGTAGGCTGTGGTAGCCTTAAATAACCGGCAATAGCGTGTTTGACATTTGGTCTCTCACGTGGGATGAATGGAGCTACCCAGAGGGAGTGATCCTTCCTATTGTTACTCTGGGGACTATCCGACCCAAGGATAGCAGAGCTGCGCGAAATGCCACAGAGTTTCATCATTAAATTGTACAGCGAAACTCAAGTCTCCGGCCGTCTGGGCATGTCTGGGGGTATATCCCCTAGACATGCCCAGAACCCCTTATCGGGCGAGCAAAGGAAAAGGCTCTGAATAACCCACCATGCCCTATCACCCCCACCCTCACATCATCATCTGTACATCATTCATCTCACCAATTGATTACAACGTTTTTATCGTATTATAATGTCACTTGAAAGACCTTTTGTGCCGAAAAGTGATGTAAAGCAATGATTTACTACTACTACTACCACGCAGAAATATAAATGTATAAATCAATTTATATGCATCAAAAATCAATCCAGTGAAAAACGTGTGTGTCAATAAAAAACTGTTTTTTCATTAAATCAATAATAGGGTTACTAGAGTGATAAGTTTCCATTTCGATAATTTTCTTTCAAAGCAATTTTATCCAGTTATTTTTCGGTCTAATAGCGGCTACTATCGTGGGGGGTTTTCAATTTAATTATTTACTTTCCAATAAGTTTTACCTTCCTTTTACAGCAAAGGTATTTGAAAATTCCATAAAATTACTTTTTTCCGGAGGTGAACCTGGCTGTGTCAACTGATTTCTCAAATATCTAAGCCACCTGTTTTCCCTGAGTAGACCAGCGAGTTAACAATTCTGACTGACCGTTTTTGCATTGTAAATAGCCATTTGACAATTCTGATTGGCCATTTTGATATTTTAAATAATGACGATATGTATTATCACATGCACCACCCCACACATTATTGAAGTATAAAAAACGTTGTACAGGGTTCAAGACATTTCTAGCTCTATATATATTCCATGACCTATTTTACATCTTATTGTTTTATTATGAACAGTCTATAACACCACGTACAATACTGTTTTTTTACCATACTTGTGTATTCTCAGCTATTTTTGTACATGGACATTTCACAATGGATTTGAAAATATTATCCTGTGTCTTATTAAAACTTAGACATTATTCAGTACATTTTAACCACTCAACATGTTTTGGTATTTGAAGATTATGCTTTCATATGAATGTATTTAGATATTCACCTTGAACATATAGATCGATGAGGGCTATCTAATGATTTTCTTAAGTCCAGAAAGACACCTGATGCTATATCATCATTACTTGTAGCCTTTGGTATTTTATATAATAATTTTCATATTTATAAAGTATGTTATTTCTTTACACGTGTATTTATTTTTGTGTATTTAATTATTTGTATGTACTTAAGAGTAAAAAATCGCAAAGACACATGTCTGCAGTTATACATATATATAAATGTGACACTGTGCTTTTTAAGGCCACGTATTTGTTTAAGCTGTGCATCTAAACTGGGTCGTGCTCGTTATGGGAGAGGCTCCATGCTACTTAGTCCAGTGTGTGGACATACAGGAATCATGCATGAGTTCATGCACGCTCTGGGTATCTGGCATGAACAATCTAGAGATGACAGGGATCAATACGTCACTGTTATGGCTAACAACATTATCCCAGGTTAGTATGCATCACACTCTGTATCCAGAGTTTGGCTATGTGGCCCTGATCTCTCTATAATACTATGACAGACAATCACAGACAGACAGATACTGTATTGCCATAGAGAAAAGTCATTACAGTCAAATTTGCCATAGAAATGAGATATATATATGTACATGTATAACTATACAAGCTGGTTAATTTTCTATAGTCACATGACACAATACATTGTATCACATACAGAACTAAGATCACGTTCAGTGGCATTGCTATAATAAAACATAGATATTTCGATAATATAAATGACAACAATAGGTGTATATAATTCTGTTTCTCGCACCAAAACCAGAGATAGCTATCATGCAAATTATAAATGGTAGCAAAAAAAGACTCTCTTTGAAAACCTAATTCATTCATTGAATTCATTCATTGTTGATGAAGGCGCCTATGAACTCAGGCTACAGAACCCAGGACTACATCCTAGGGATTCACAATAAATACTCATTGTATTATTTCTTGGGCATGACCCGTGAGCGACCCCAACCAACACACATACCTATGCACTTTAGTATATATTTACTACATACTGATATTAATAAGGTTTTCCCAACTGTTCAAAACAAACAAAGGAATATTATATTTGGAAGCATTAAGCGACCAGTGAATATACAAGACAGAATTCACAACAACAAAAATTGACGGAGGTTCATAATTTTGTTTCGGAGGACCCCCCCGCCCTCGATTTTAAGGCATAATAAAACCTTAAAGTGACTCAATCGTGCTAAAATCTTTAAAAAAATCGATGATTTTATTTTGGCTTCTTAATATTTCAATATTCTTATTTCGGGCATGCATGTCCAAAATAAGAAATACAGGAATTTAGTCTCTATATCTCGCTAAATGGGCAACTCAAAAAATAAAATAAAGTTTTGCAGTTCTATTCTATGGACATGTTTACATCATATTGTAATATTAAGAAGCCAAAATAAAATCACTGATTTTTTTACGATTTTAGCCTGATTGAGTCCCTTTAATTTTGTTTGTTATTCTGAAACAATATTGACTGATTATGAGCCACCCTAGAAAGTATTTATGTACATACATTTTTAGGACAAGAGCACAATTTTATGAAATCTGGAGTTTATGGTGATGAACTGACTGCTTATGATTACGCGTCCATCATGCATTACCCAAGTCATGCCTGGTCAAAAAATGATCAACCTACACTGGTGGCTAAGAGATCTAATGTACAGATGGGTGTTGGTACATCTCTCAGTCCATGTGATGTGGAGAAAGTACAGCTGTATTATGACTGTAAGGCTAAGGTAAGTCAGCATTACATCTCTCACTCCATGTCAAGAAAGTACAGCTGTATTATGACCGTAAGGCTAAGGTTAGTCATCATTACATCTCTCAGCCTACGAGGAGAAAGTACAGCTGTATTATGACTGTAAGGTTAGTCATCATTACATCTCTCAGTCCACGTGGAGAAAGTACAGCTGTATTATGACTACAGCTAAGGTCAGTCATC
This sequence comes from Flabesymbios commensalis, assembly GCA_964017125.1. Classification (NCBI taxonomy): domain Eukaryota; kingdom Metazoa; phylum Annelida; class Polychaeta; order Terebellida; family Flabelligeridae; genus Flabesymbios; species Flabesymbios commensalis. The sequence continues at coordinate 4,089,486 of OZ024914.1, forward strand.
ATCACTCCGGTAATAAGAAGGCATTGGCCCAGCACCGGGACAACGTTTACCATATCCCTGATAATCAATATATTAAATGTAATACTAACGCTTAAGGGTGGCAGCTTTGTCAACACAAACTGCCATTTTAGATGTCGATCCGATTGTGACTCACAACTAAATCATGATGACATTTGTGCGCTGGTTCTAACACCCATATTATAACAATAATAATACAGTCATTTAATTTCAGGATCGTATATTAGCTTATCATGTAATATATATATATATATTTAATATTTAAGGCTACATAGCTTTAAAATTATCTTTAAACTTATGTTTTAATATGATTATTTTAAACAGGTATTTCATTATGGAATACTGATCTTTTATTTAAGCTTGTATCCTAAACATTATTATCGTCATTTAAACTGAAGATGATATATTTCCCTATCCTGTAACACTTAGCTTTTTAGGGTCATATATTTAAATGAGATTTTTTTTGCTAATATGACTATTTTGACTGTAGCTATTTTTAATCAGGCTGTTAAGATTGTCATTTTACTTTAGTAAGTAAGTAAAATATCTTTTTTACTTCACTTTTCGGCCAGTATGGATATTTAGGTGAAAATTCCTAGTATTACAATATCCCATATTGTATAGTAAAAGTGGTAAAGAAAAGACAAATCTAATACCGACATTTTCGCACTAAAATATTCAGTTTAAAAAGTTTGATATGAAAATATGATGATGCTCCTGGCACCTATATGTAACGAGTCTGATGACATGTTGTAGCGCCTGCACTACAACACAGTTTATTGAGTATAAAAATGTTGGCACAAATAATGTAAAATATGAAGTGATTATAAAATGAACGACTTATGAAGTCACTATATCTCCATGAAATTGGAGTCTAAATCTAATAATTAAAATATATAATAAAGGTTACATTCCCGTAGGAACTGGTTAATAAAATCCCTAAATAGTTCAAATAGGGAGTTAAACGAAAAATATTTCCTTCTGATGTGCGCATATTTCGCACAACTGAGAAGGACATGTCTAACAGTGAGACGAATATTGCAGCACATAGGTCGCAATTTCCCGCTCAATAGATATCTGTTTGTGAAATAGACATGGCCAATTCTAGCCCTGCATAAGACAACGTCATCTCTTCTGCGTTCTATTGGTGTAAAAGATCGCTTAATGATTGGTTGTACCTCGAACAATTTGCTGGTGACATTGATGTTCCATTCACCTTGCAAAATGTCATCAAGGTAGAGAGAGATGTTGTACTTGAAATCAGTATATGGTATATAATAAAACTGTTTTGTCTTATCCAGGGCAGCCTTGGCCAAAACATAAGCCCGGCCATTGCCCTGTATTCCAATATTCCAATTACTTTAAGTTTGTATCTTTTAATCTATAATTCCTACTGCAGAAATAAAAAAAATACTTTAATATAATACCACAGGTCTACCATGACTTTACTATTACTGTAGTGATATATGTTGTGAATCTCTTATGTTTTATTCAGGCCACTGTCTGCCCTCTGTAGATCTACATGATAAAGCAGATCGTCAACCAAAACGCAGATGTATCAATAAATGGCAGTTCACAATTTGGATTACTGTGGCAAACGATATCCAGTGGCTTTTAACACTCCGTGACACCTGGTGATCGCTTATATATTATAGTGAGACACTCCGTGACACCTGGTGATTGCTTATATATTATAGTGAGACACTCCGTGACACCTGGTGATTGCTTATATATTATAGTGAGACACTCCGTGACACCTGGTGATTGCTTATATATTATAGTGAGACACTCCGCGACACCTGGTGATTGCTTATATATTATAGTGAGACACTCCGTGACACCTGGTGATTGCTTATATATTATAGTGAGACACTCCGTGACACCTGGTGATTGCTTATATATTATAGTGAGAATCTTTATACAGTAGAAGAATAAACCTAATTGTCGTATATCAATGTTTATGTCTTTATTATTTGGAATTGCCGGAGGCCTGTATCCTATTTAGTTTATTTTGCCTTGAGTTTGTGTCCTATTCAGGGGAAAGAGCTGTGTCTGCTGTGGGAAACGGTTGACATTTCTGTACACCAGTCCTTATAAACATATGTGCAAAGTATTTTTGCTCAGAATTAAAGCTGCATGACTGTTTTGTTTATTTCGATAAAAATAGCCTGAAAGGTACAAAACAATCATTCAAATTGTCTTAGAGGCCTTATAAATGCACTAAAACTGGGTAAATGTAGCGGAATTAGTTCACCATGCGATACACCATCAAGTATTATGAAGTAGTGAATCGGTTTGTGTACAATACATATTTAATAGTGGTAAGGTTATGGGCCAATATAATTTTACATTGGCCAAACACCAAACCGCCTTAATAATAGCAAACACCAGACGTTGAGCTGAATCAACATAATGTTGGGCCAGTACCGCAGACGATGGGCCGACATTAGTCTGCAATTGGATCAATGCCTCGTGTTAGCTGAGATGCATAGCCCACATAGCCAGCCGTAGACGTCCTGAGACTAGGTCAAATAACCTGTTGGAAATCGGTTACAGTAAAGTCTGATGTTTTAAATATTATTTTATTTTACCGCATATCGCGATTTATATCACTGTATGTGATGATTTACGATAAAATAAAATAAAGTCTGATATGGTCTAGTAGCATTTTGACTATATTTTGAAATGCCCATGAGATACCGAATAAAAAAATGCAAATGTTTTTCAAGAAACTCACGAAAATCAAAAGAGCGAAAAAGATGATTTACATCACTGAATTTGTTGTTCCCACGGACTGGAGAGAGCGTCTTAATGGTGGGCCAAAGGCTCAGATGCTGGCCCACCATTAAAGACACCATACAAAAATATAGTCCTATTTTTCAAGTGAGTGACATTCTCCATACCGGTACCAAAATTAAGCATGACATTATATGCATATGGGCCATTTTCAAAAAAATTGAGCAATAAAGGTAAAGACATTTTGAGAAAAATAATTCCGATTTTGTGAATTTAAATGTTACGTATGCATATAGGATACTATGTCAAGCATCAGTGTGCATTATTCAAGCAGCATGTTATATATGAGCACTTTGAGAGACATTAATATAAATCTTTTTTTTGTCTTTACCGGTTTGGCTTGAATAGTAGGCAATTTTATAACGGTAAAGACAGAACATTAAACGGTAAAGACGGTTTTGTAACGGTAAAGATGTTGCTGTAACGGTAAAGAAAACAAATTGTTAAATAAATAGGTATATAAGCTTTATATAGCAGGCCTGGTTTTCAGTAAAATTGTATGCAGACTTCCACACCTTATGACTAAAGGGACATTGAATTATCACAGAACTTACCTTTTAAAATAGTATTTGTCTTTACCGTTTTATGACAAATCATTATAACGGTAAAGACACACTATTTGGCATAAAACAAACATTTTACAAGATATATGCACATTTTTGTCTTCACAACGTTGTTTTCTTCATGTACTGATGACAAGAATAATCTAGAACAGCTATTTGATTTTTCAACCAAGGTTATTAGACACACAGTAAAGAAATCCAATTGTTGTGACATTTTATTTGTGACATCCAATTTTACACTTACATTGCATTTATTTGTTTCCATAAATCAAATCTGGGAATTTATGTGCTAGAGCCATCTGGTGAATACTTGCAGAAATAATAGGCCTTAAGGGTTCTTGTTAACGGTAAAGACATTTGCATTCCAAAACTTGGACCACAGCTTAATATTGAATAACTGGTGATTCAGTCAACTTTTTTATATATATCTATTTTATTAGCAAGAGAAGACATTTTAGAAATAGGGCCAACCGGTCATAAATAGCAATAATACCTTGCAGTAATACCTCCTATACAGGGCTCCCCACAGTGCCGGAAACGCCGGCATACCGACCGGATGAATTTTATGCCGACCAGCATGTAATAGGTCACATCCGGCTGTTATCCATCTGGTAGATTAGCCAATATTCCTGTCGCCAGTGTCATGCTGTGTTGGTTTAGCGATCAGCGAGTACGTGTAAGACTGGTGTGCGCGTATATAGGCCTATTGCCGATGTACAGTGAACACAAAAATGTACACACAAGATACGTGTAACCACCCCCCCATAATCCCCCCTCCTCTGGGCCACCGGTCATGAATGTGCTGTATGTTACATAACATAGATGTAGGCCTACATCTGGCAGAAGCAGCGCTGACAGCAAGTGTAGAAAGTGCTTTCACAGTGTGGCCACCGCTGTGCCAATGTCAGTCCAGTGCTAACAGCGCGGAACCGGCATTGGCGCGACGCTGGCGGAGCTGGCAGTACTCGAGAATGTGATAACAGCGTTGACGGGCCAACACTTCTAGCGTTACCAGTCACCACGACACGTTCATTGTCACTCACCAAAGTGTCACACCGTTGGTGAGTGAGTGATATTAACTCACAAACCTTGTCACGCATAGACAACAACACTTATAAATTAGAGAATAATAACTCTCACCAACAAACAAAAACGCATAAAACACCAAGAAAACATGCATAGGCCTACACTCAAATACATAACTCACAAACCATCAAATCAACAAGACGAAATAACAAACAGACAATTCAGAACTTTGTAAGCGAACTCTCTTAATTTCACAAATTAGGATGAGACGCTTCTAGGAACTTTCTATTTGCCAAATTATCAACTTCAGACACTTTTAGACCATTCCACTCAAATTCAATCAAAATTACATAACTCTGACGTATGCTGGGTATGCTGGAGTATGTTGACGGCACACAGACAGTCAGGCAAACAACACAAATAAAAAAAGCTTTGATATTTTTTATTGCGCGCGCGCATGCAACAGTAAATATTTTATTATGCTGCTCGCGCGCGCCAAGTTAAGATTTTTAAGATAACGACCAGATGATTTTTTTTCTGTGGGGAACCCTGCTCCTATATATGTCTGTAGACATGACATGAGATAATACACTTTTTACTGTGAAATGTATCTATGATCACTTAAAAAATAAGAATAAAATTAAAAGTCTTCCACTTTTTTTTCAATGATGATCGATATCTGCCACTTGGTACTTTTAATGGCCTGATGATACAAACAGTGTGTCTTACTCTGCTGTGATCAGGTCTGTTTTAGTGGGGCAGCAATATTTAAAAACAACAAACTTAAATCTTTAATAACTCACTAACCGGGGGAATAAAAAAAAAAAATAAAACACCATTCTCCATGGATTAATCTTTTGAACAAAATAAACAAAACAGTTATGCAGCTTTAATTATTATCACGATTATATTTGTGGTTAAGTCTATAAGAAGAGCTTAAAGGGTCTTGGTTGGAATTGTGGCCCAACATCATTTCATAATTGGGCCAATGTTTCTGGGAAGTGGCCTTTCTGGCCACGGGGGATAAAATTGTCACCTAAATAGCAATTGCCGCAAAGTAACCTATGTATACAGAATGCTGGGTTGTTGCTGGGCCATTGTCATACACGTTGGATCAACATTGAATCAACATTGTTTAGCCTTCCAGTGGTTGCTGTAGACGCTGGTGTAAAAGAATCATGTGTTCTGTCAGTGTTGGAGTAGTGTAATACACAATAGTCCGGCATTGAACCAGCAATGTGCTGCGACTCTGGCCAACGTTGAACCGGAATCGGGTCAGTAGGACTACATCGTGTGCGCATTGTCCTGTTGTGATGTAGATATGAGCCTGAGAGCCACCAAGTGAGTGAATTGTTATAAAAGAGATACTGATTCCACCTGGCGAATAGGACGTAGCGAGTGCATTAGGCCACTTTGTTTCATTTCTCTGTTTCACATCATAAAAAATCAAAAGTCGAATAAGGTAGGGCGGAAAAAAACATTTAAGAAAAACAAACATGGAACATATTGGTGGGAAAGTTATTGAGGCGACGAAAAAAAAAACATTGGACACATTTTCAGAAAAATTAATGAGGGAGACAAAATAATACAAAAAAAAAGGTTTTTTTTTGGTAATGCGCTACCATAATATAATGCACACGCTCATCTAAAACAGATAGAAACACAGTGGCCTTAGTTTTGCACATGTACCCAATCACGGTTTATCACGGCATGGTCGTTGTTGTTATTGGAATTGATAATTGATGTTTTCAAAAAATGTGTCATATGTGACATATGTGACATTAATAGCATCACTGAGTGTTTAAGGAGTCACAAACAATAATCTAAATGTGTTTGTGTCCTATTTAGGGGAAAGATCGCGGGGTTAAGAGCCTAAAGGGTTTTGGTTGAAATATTGTTTACTCAGCGTCGCAGACGGTGGCCCATCATTACATCAGCATTGGGCCAATGTATCGTGTTATCTGGTGTTTCTGGCGCCGGGATGTTATAGCGTCACCAGCATAATGCAGCTGTGAGAAAACACGGTACAATCACCCAATGCTGTTTCAATGACGGGCCAGCGTTGAGGACTGTGGGTCAACATTCAAACAGCATTGGTTGAATGCCACGTGCTTACGCAAAGTTTACAACAGACCCGGAGTAACCGCCCAGATTAACCCCCCCCCCCCCCCACTGAACTATACCCGGGTATATTCAGGACTATACCCGGGTATAATCTGGAATATATCCTGGGGTATAGTCTGGGAGATCCCAGAGTATACCCCACAAGCTCAGACTATAGCCTATCAGATGCAAGGTGGGGTATAGTCTTGGAAATAAGGGTATACTCTGGGAGATATTATATATGATTACAATCCATTATAAATTTAAACTAATTATAAACTAGCTCTCTAGGGGCTAGAGTACCACATGTCTCCTATGTTAACATTTAGATGGCTAGATTATCACTTGCCTCATAGGGGCCTACATCAATATTCTGTGGACTTGATAATGAAATGAATGGGGTTTTAGGCCACCTTTCTGCACATATAGGCTAATCTAGGCCATGAGAACCTCCTGAGGATGGTGAGGTGAATGAGCATACCCTGGGGTATACTCTGGGAGCTCCCAGAGTATACCCCAGGGTATACTCTGGGAGCTCCAAGAGCATACCCTGGGGTATACTCTGGGAGCTCCCAGAGCATACCCTGGGGTATAGTCTGGGAGCTCCCGGACTCTACCTAGGTATAGTCCAGTCAGGGGGGGGGGTATAAACTGGGCGGTTACACTAGTGATAGATTTGTGTTGGGCCAGCGTCGCAGACGATAGACCGTGATTGATCCAGCAATAGGCTACAATGTACCTCGTACAGAGGATGTAGGCATACCCACCAAATCCCGGTTCAATGTTGGGCCAGAGTTGCAGCCCATTGCTGGTTCAATGCCGGTCAATATTTCCACGACGCTGGCCCAACACTAATCTATCACCAGTTATGTTGTATACTTTGCGCAAACATGCAAGATAATCTATTTGTGGTGATTCATTCAGTGATTACACAGAAATCTTTACTATCAAAAAGTAAATTCCAAGATCAAAATTTAGGAAGGATGATTTTTGATGATTAAAGGTCATCTTGAATGTCGATTCGAGAATTTTAACCAATGTAATATCTGGTTTTAATTTGATTTTGACTAGAAAATCAACGCCTTCCCATCCCCTTTATTGTTTTTTTATTTCGCCCTTTAATGCACCCACTGTCTCTTTAACGCATCTGCGTCACTCTTTACCGCTTCCTCGTCGCATCTCCATCACCTTCTAACACACCCAGTCGCATTTATAATCGGGTTCGCGGGGATGACGTGATCTCCCATGAATACCAACTCAAATGACTTCACAGTAACCATGTTCTTTATTATCCCTGAAAGGGACCCTGTAATACATAACAAGTGTAAATAACTAAAATACATACAATACTTATGATTCGGACTTTAATTCCAAGCTAGTTAACCTTAGTTACTAATAAAGTCGCATCTAAACAGAATAGATTCACTTTAGGCAAATCACATTATATTACCGATTCTACATTATTATATATATACAGACTAATCACAATTCACATACCCTGCCGTTCTAGTGGACCACTGCTACCAGGTAAACCATCGGAACAATACACATAGGCTACACCTGCAAATGATCAAAACATTACTTATAGAAATAGAGTGGCTTCATTAAGTTAAATGGAAATACAATTAAAGAAACCGAATATTATTTACTTCTAAACAATAAACACTAACCTGCTTACGAGACTTAGAGCTTTGTTCTCCAAGTACAAATCATTGACAGTCAAGAGCCGAGACCAGTCACCAACGACTGATCTCCATGGCTTCATAAAACGGAATGCCAAAGACTGCTTGAAAACGGCGGCAAGAAGGTGTACCATGGCAACTATGTCAACTATGGCAACTATAGTTGTCATGTTAGTCACCAGAGGGCAACAACGGCAACCTGAAATAACTATACTAAAACCATTAAAAGTCCCGGCTACACATTTTAAAACCTATTCGTCGCATTTAACACCTCCACATTGCCGTTAACACCTATTCACTGCCTATTAGCGCCTCCCTATTTGTTATTCCTTGTAATTCCTTGTTAAAAATGACACTTTTAAAAAGCTAAATTCAATTGATTTCTCCTTGAGTAAAACAAGTAACAGAACAAACAGTCATCATTAGAAAATTACTAGAATTAGATTATCTAGTCAAAATCACACCTTAACGAGGTGTTACGCGATCTCCAATTTGTGGCATATGCATGTATATGTTCTTCAACTCCTCCCCGAAAATGTAAAGTCAGGGGTGGGGTGAGGGGTAAACCAAGACTTGAGCATTTAATGGGTTAATTTTTTTCGTCAGTGGATATTCGACCTAGTGACATGTATGATCTAAAATATATCTTTTTGAAAAGGGCAAACAGTTATTTTAGAAAATAACATTAAATCAATTTCCTAGGCTACATTATGGACCAATACTCCTTTTTTTTGGTGATGAGTCAAAAATATTCGTTCCAATTACATCAATAAATGTCGGAATAACTGTTGTATATCCAAGAATTTTGTACAAGTTTTACTTATATCACTATGCAGACACATCTAGCTTGTAGCATGATTATAATTCGGACATCAGGATCAATCTCCTTCTTTTAAGGTCATTTGCGGCCATCTTGGATTAAAAAAAACTATGCAGTTCTAGTCTATGGACATTTTTACATCATATGGCCATATTAAGAAGCCAAAATAAAATCACCGATTGTTTTTATGTAAGCAATATATAACTTTTTATCGAATTAATATAATGTAAAACTCGAGCTCCTCGCCCCTGAGAACATATGTTTAGATTTTGTATTTGCAGCTAATTGAAATAGAGAGATGGTGTTTTCTTTAAATCTAGAAACTGTATTTTAAGTTTAGAGTGGGTGGATCGTCACAATTCGTTGTAGGTTGTAATATTGAGCATACCGTATCCCCGCGCATAAACGTGCATGCACTTATAAGTGAAAATCGCATGTTTTACGGATGTTTTAAAATGGTTTTATGTTCGAATATAAGTGCACCCCTCTAAATAGGAATTGTGTCGCCAAATCTGACACCTTAAGCGACAAGAAGAAATTAATCTTTTAAATCACATTATATGAATCACCCCCGTAACACCCGCCCTCATTTAGCCGATTATTGTTATGACGACAGAATGATTGAAAAAACTTTGCACTGATCTAAACAAATTCTGATGGAGTACTGATCGGTGAAGAAAAAGTAATGCACAAGTGGGGACAGCAGTTCACAAAGGGTGCCACCGGGAGAGTGGGGAGGCTCACTATTAATAGCTCACTATTAATAATCGAGGTGTTTACGTCAATTGCTGTTGTCTCTGTAAAGACCAGTCCACAATGACAGGTTTACTTGCTGCCCCCTCAATAAACAGGCAGGTTATTATGGTATTTTAGGAAATCTGAGGTACATCCTGCTAATAATGCTTAATAACATGTAGTTTTACGCTAGCAATTGTCTTCCCTGAATACCTGGGAATGCCCCACATTTTAATCGCCAGTCTATTTTTCTCACATTTTGTCCATTATGTCAGTTCACCTGGACCACTGCCGCCTATTCGGATTTTTACCAAACTCCATCAAGCAGGACTGTACTGCAAGTAAATTCATTGAATTATTCCCAAAATGTTCAATAAATTTTACTTTGTCGGAATTCTCATTTTGCCCTGCTACTTGCACCAAACATGAAATACAATTTACCAACACAGACTCAAATGTACCCTTTCACACCATCACTCCATAGAGCATGTCCAGTCGATTGTAGTTTGTATAAAATATTTAGGGTTTTCAGACAAAAGTAATGGTTGTACCTGCTTTATAATCAATGACACAAGACTGCTGATTGCTGATTGTTGACGACACGCAATAAGAACAGTCTAGTCCGAACAAACATAAGACGTTGGCCCAACGTTGGCTTACTGTTGGCCCACCGTCTACGACGTTTGCCCAACCGTTGGCCAAAACGTCGTTGGGCCGAGGCCTTGTGGCCAACGTCTGATGTTTGCTGGGGTAACTTTTATTGGGGCTACAGTATTAACAGCAGCAGGCGGTCTTATGGTAATTACGGCATTGTTCACTTTGCGGGGTTTGTCCATTCCACTGTGCCACATACAGCCAGTTTCTTAGGTGTATTCATACAATACAGTTTACCAGCATGTCACCTCTGTGGAGAGTTTTATATTTGATCTTTGTGGTGGAGGGAAGTGTGAGTCATCAGAGGGAAGTCATGAGAGGTTTTATTCTTCATCAGTCTAATCCACCATGTCGTGACGTGGACACAAACAGAGAACTTAAACCATGTACTCTGACCAATCAAAAAGACTACAATAAACTTATGTCAGAAAACTCACATCATCCTGCACCTGAAGGCAAGATGAAACTCAGCTGTAAAGATAGCTTGACCAATATGACATGTCTACCTTTGTCATTGGCGCCTATAAGTTACATGTGTGCATGTGACTCAGAAAAGGGTGACCTAAATACAGGAATAAAGTGGAATGACGACTGGGAAAAAGTCACTGAGTCAGGATCTGTGATGAAGCGTAGCGTGTGTAATACGCAAGCTGACTGGTGTATGGATGGAATGTTTAAGAAGAACCTGCTGTATTCTCGTTTCTTTTGTACTATGGCGGGGTTATGTTAAGGAGGTTTAAAAAGCCGTGTAGCAGTTGATGTTAAGATCGGAAAACGATGTGATTATGTTAATGGTGAGCAATATGTCACCTCATTTCATGTGACCTTATGTCGGTACTGACGTACAGGCTGTGTATGAAAGCACAGGTATCTACTTCAGATACTTTGACATGGATATCTAGGAATGGTCCTGGGACATTTAATCAAGTATGCATCTATGCAGGCTGATTTCATCTGACACATCTAAACATGTGAGGGTGTACCCCGATCACCTTGTTGTGAACTGAGAGGAATTGAACCGTATATATTGGCACTGTAGTAGTTATTTTTATCCGGTTTTACTAAATTTACCGACCGAATAAGTAATTACAATCACTATATCTCACTTGGTTACTTAAATTTGTATATAGCCTATAGCTTCACACTTGTTTATTAGTATTTTTTTTCATTCGTGGTATTTCATCACTGCAGTGTATGATGCTACCTGTATCATAATACTTACACATTCACATAATTACATTGAAATATGTTTGTTGCTCGCGTGCCAAAGAGGTGCATGCTACACGCATCATAAGGATATTACATCTTGTCTCACACATTTCTTTGAAGTATTTTGTCCGACTAAAAATGTCAATACACAACTGTACATACACATTTATTTACTACAGTGATATTTGTTTTACACTTGCGTATTGATATGTTGTTTGTTTTCAACTACTGTGATTGTTCTCAACCACTTGCGTATTGATATGTTGTTTGTTCTCAACTACTGTAATTGCTACATGTATTGAGAGGTATTAACAATAAATAAACACTTACGTATTAATGTTATTTGTTATACTTTATATATTATAGTTATATGTGATACTGGCATTAGCCCTTGAGGGCCTACTGTTACCATGCGTAGGAGAAAATACATTGTGATTAATATTTGATAAAATACCTTCAGGAAGACGCTTAGATAATCAAATACTTCAAAATGAGGATGTGAATTTTTACAGATGTAAATATTTGACCTGTCACACGAAAAGGGCAGTAAGACTAAATTAAAAAAATACATTTTTAAGTGAATTGATATCTATGTCCTCCCTATTTCATTAACTGGAATAAATTTCGATAAATCTTGTCTACTTGTATTTGATGAGATTTTTTCTTTAATTTAGTTATGTAGCATTAAATATATTTTCAAATGAAGTCATGAATAATTGTACCAAAACCGTCAGGATCTACCTTCTGGTTAGGCGTGTGATATATATTTTGTTGAAAGCATTGCTTACTCGTAGAGACTGGTGTTTGCTCACAAGTCCTTGAAGATATGATATTCATTTATTACTTTTTTGTTACTTTTTAAATTAATATTTAACTGTAAAAGCAGGACGAAAGACTTAATAGCAGATCATAAACCTGCACGTTTACCTTGAGGCTAAGTAGATGGTAAGTTGAAATGATTTAGATATTTAACTTAAAATCTGTAATTGTAGCATAAGTATAAAAAAATGTCAACATTTGCTCGCTCAGCTACACAGATGATCTAGTTTTGAATAGCGCATGAATAGTAATTTTATGTTTCAATTTGGTGAAAAACATTTTGAATATAATTATATGCACAGGACGTAGCCATTTTACCAATGTCACATAATTATGTTAATGTTCGTGTCAAATGACACACAAGTTCGATAGAGCTGGGTACCTATTCGAATTTTGAAGTAATTACGAATTGTGAAATATGTGCATGTCACTATAATTAATAAATACAATACAATACAATGCACTACTAGCCACCATTATGAAACAAATATAGGTGATGTATTTATTTATTTAATGTATTGTCCTAATTTTAATGAAGAGCGTAAAATTTTTATTATTTTAAAATATCATAAAGACCTTCAACCTTTTACCTACATCAACTTTTTAAGCAGACTAAGGGATAAAACATTAAGCAAATGTTCTATATTTTTCATGGCATGTGCCCCTCTCGCATCTCTGCCTTGTCTTCTATTATCAGAATAAACTACTTGTCTCTTGTAACTGGTCAATTAATGCTGGAATTGTGTGAGTCAATGGAAAATATAAGTGAACAATTCAACAGTAAATGGTTGATTTTATGTGGATTCAAGTATAATCATGGCTAATTTCAATAGTATTTAGATCAACGTGACATATCTGCTACTTTATAAGACCACCTTTAAGATCCAAAGGGATGACATCTAGGTGTCAACATCCTATTGCACTACAGCGCATGTCACATTTATCATAAGTACAGTTATTAGTAGTAGTAGTAAATCATTGCTTTACGTCACTTTTCGGCACAAAAGGTCTTTTAAGTGACATTGTAATACGATAAAAACGTTGTAGTCAATTGATGAGATGAAATGATGTACAGATGATGATGTGAGGGTGGGGGTGATAGGGCATGGTGGGTTATTGAGAGCGTTTTCCTTCGCTCGCCCGATAAGGGGTTCTGGGCATGTCTAGGGGATATACCCCCAGACATGCCCAGACGGCCGGAGACTTGAGTTTCGCTGTACAATTTAATGATGAAACTCTGTGGCATTTCGCGCAGCTCCGCTATCCTCAGGTCGGATAGTCCCCAGAGTAACAATAGGAAGGATCACTCCCTCTGGGTAACTCCATTCATCCCACGTGAGAGACCTAATGTCAAACACGCTATTGCCGGTTATTTAAGGCTACCACGGCCTACATCAGCGCCAGCACTGATGCGGGTGCTGCATTGGCTCCGCTGTTGAGCGGAGGAACCAGGGTACGCCACTGGCAATCCGCCCGAAGATTATAGCCAGATACGAGGAGGCTGCAGCTGCCCTTGGATGATTGCTGTAGACTAGTGCTTCCATACAATGCCGTACACAGCATCCAACAGACGAAACAGATCCCCAATGACCCTCCCCGGATGGGGGCGAAAAGTACTACTACTAGTAATCATCCCAGTACCCCAGTACAGTTATTACATGTATTTAATGGGTATGGGAAATAACTTCACACTTGCATATTGATAGATTTTTGTTCTCCATTACAGTATATGTAATCTGTATTACAGGGATATTTAAAATGCTTTACACTTGTACATTGATATATGTTTATTTACAACATCCTGCTGCGGCAAATCTTATATGCGTTACAAGAATATTGTCATTGCGGAAAAAAATTGTTAAAACGATACAATTAGTAAATCACATGCAAAGATCTCTAAGAAAGATTCCAGACTACCTTTTGCATATGAAATAAAACATTAAAGGAGTAGTTCACTATACACGAGCGGCAGGACACATCAGTACCCAGAAAGCACCACGCTGATTACAGAGATAGAGACTCTGGGTACGGGAACCAGAAACATACATTATAATGGTCCATAGCTTTACTACTGTCTCTCCTGAAGAAATAGACACTTATTTAACTCTACCAATGCAACTTCTGATATATACAAACCAGTTTCTTGAAATCTTGCCTTGACCATACCATCTTAGATCCAACAACAAACATAATTAACACGTCTTTGCAACTGTTTTTTTTCTAAAAATGTCAAACGTGAGACCGCTTTTTAAAAAGCCAAATCTTTTATAAAATGTTCTTAAAAACTACTGAAAACCTTAGTTTTCTCTCCAAAGTTGCAAACTACCTGTTGTGTCTACAAGTACACATCAAATCTACAGTCATATAACTCAACCGAATATGTGGTTCTCCAGATGCAAAACGACATAACTCTAAATGTAGACAGAAGAGAAGTAACCATTCTGACCCCATTATGTGCTTTGATGGTTTTCGATGCCATAGATCATTGTACTTTTTTTCCACTATCATCTTAGTATTGAACATTTTGATCTGCCTTTAAATGACTTTCATCTCACATAACTGACTAGAGGCGCAAAGTTGGTCTTCTTCTTATTTGAATATTAGGCAGAAATCTGTAAAAAATAAAGTCACGCTGTCAGATAAGGTCACATTCTCATATGGAGTACCACAGGGCTCTGTGCTGGGACAACTGTTTTTTCCCCTTATATTCCAGCACACATAATTTGTTTTGAGTCCATTTAAAAAAACACCTGAAAAAACACACATTTTTCTAAACGCTTATAACTAATATTTTTAGAGACTGACATTTATATTACTTAGTTATCGGTTGTACCTCTATGAACAATTCTTTTAATTCGTTTTTTAAAAATTCACACAATGATTTTAATTGTAAAGTCTTGTAAAGCGCACTGAGCACATCATGTGGATTTTAGCGCTATGTATATAAGAATTATTTTTATATTATTATATTATTAAATATCAGATATTATGCATCATCACATGAGCGAGGTGTTTAGTAATTACTAAATGAAAGCAAGAAATGTATTGTGAGAAAAGTACTAGATCTATACACGGCCTTATGTGGCTTTGGATCGTATTTACTGTTTTTGCATGGGTCCAATTGTCTGCTGTGCACAGAGCTGAGCAGGGCGAAAGTTGCTTACCTGGGTACCTTCTGCATCAGACCTGTCTCATAAGACTTAATATCATAGTAACGTTATTGTGAAAACAACTTCGCCAGAAGACTCAACAGTGTTTGTCACGCTCATCATCCACCATTGAATTTGTAAGGGTATTCAACTTATAAGCCTTCATTGTTTATATTGTAAATTTAAGACTGTATTAAAAGGTACAAATCCTTTGAATGTGTTTGATTTTTATATCCTACGTTTAGTAGGACATTAAATCTCCAGTAGCTTTGTGTCTGTGCAACACAAGACAAGAACAATTCAAAGTTGTAATTTATTGAGTAAGACAAGCTTAATGTATTGATTGAACGTACAAACAAACTGGTCTAACTAGGTCTAATCTACTGTGGTCAGGGTGTATTTATTATTGTTCTGCTGAAAAAATATAGTAATAGCTTGATTTGCATATTGTTACATTTGAATTATTTTTTTTTCTGAAATTAAGTAGTTTTCTCTTGAGAGCAGACAGCGCAGGGAAGGTCGGATCCCTCAGGATAGGTGGAGCAGGGAAGAGGTCCACACGAGGCCTCAGCTCGGTATAACAGAGCACCAACTTGCAGAATAATGTATAGGTCCAGGTTCAACATCTCCATCCACACATATGTGTGTAGCCTTTTGGTAGGTATAGCGGGAACTCATCAGGTTCCCAGTGTATTCTACGCTGTAACCCAGGTAACAAACGTTTCCCCCCGGAATCATCAACACATTCTTTCTACGACTTTGACAGACAGCACAAGGTACTTCTTTGTTTGTCTGTGTACCGGTTTTGTTCCACGTTCCATGCACTATAGCGGAGTTAGAGGACGCTCCTCCTCTACCTACGAGTGTAGGCTCATCAGGTAAGCAGATTAAATCACTTCCTGAACCTGTGTTATCGTAACGAGCTCCAGCTGCATAACCTGTTGCGAAAGAAAACATAAAATAAAATATAAATATATGTTTATATTAACCCTTTCAGCATTCACGATGCATTAAAGCATCCTTTTAAATCCCTAACTTTTCTACAAGCAAGAGTTTTAGAATAAAAATTTCCATGAAACTGGTTTACCAATACATGGCAATTTTCTTTAATTTTTCACCCACTTCAAATCATCTTCATCCACTACAAGTCGAGAATTGCGACAGCAATTGGATGAAGATGAAGATGACAATGGTAAATTCAGGCTTGAAAGGGTTAGCAGTTACCACTTCATTTAACTAGGCTAGTTTTTATGCCCTCCTGATCCCCACATGAGTGGAAAGGCTCAACCCTGGATTTAGCATTGTAATCTTCATTCACTACACGCCGCGATTTGCTGCAACAATACTCGACCTGTAGTAAATGAAAATGACTCGAAGTGAGTGACAAATGAACAAATATATTTTGTTATTATTAAAACAGTTCCATGAGAAGTTTCGTTCTCAAACCCCTTGGTCAGAGATGACGTTTTTATGCATTGTCAGGCTTTAAAAGGTATTAACCTAGCTTGCACTACTGTACCGTGGGTTACAACTGAACCAAGAAACAGACATAGAGCGGTCTATATGTGGCCGGCATTATTGGAGCAACTGTCACACTGATAAAATTGCATGTATTCCATTTTAACGCACAGTTAAAATTGCATGTATTCCATTTTAACGCGCAATAATGTGGTACTATTTTAATATCTGGAACTATTTTTTTATAACGTGAGGTTGAACGTTCAGGCCGTCAATTCTGTCATTTGAACGCATGAGTCAGGCCTGCACACATCTCTTGTGCTGCTTAAGTGCATTGCACGTGTTGTCTGCTCATCATGACTGTTACCATGTCTAAAGGTATGTGGCGAATAACAAATGATTGTAACTATAAAAATAGGATATTAGATTAAGTATTTTAGTCAAATTGTTAAATATTAAATGTGAAAGGTTTAATGGCGATTGTATAGTTTATTTGTAAGTTAAGAAACGGAATATGAAATTGGTAATTATTATTATGAATTACCTTATTTATGTGAAGTGTATCAGGAGTACAACGTTGTTTTAATTAAATTCAGGTCGGATTGCCGAGTGCCAGTCCGGGATGTTTCATGTGGGTGACATACATCCTCATCGCATATAGTCGGGGTAAGCTGTTAGCTTAGCCTTAGTAGAAGTATCGATTTATTGGAATTATTATACTGAGGATTGTGGACAGACGGTAATATTATATTATTGTTCCACAGGTTTGTCGTTGTTTGTTGTCGTTGAATTGCATTTTCAATGTGAGAATAAACCACCATTTCAACCACATCGGTGTTGGCGATGAAATATAGCTTAAAGAAACACACAACTGCGAAATAGGCATGCGTGGGACGGTCAAGTGTAGGCCTAGGCCTACATCAGCCTATAGAGTACACTTTGACGCCATTAATATCAGCAACTGCACTGATTACAATATACTACACAATGAGAAATTGGCCCAATTATATTTTAATGTTAGAGCAACGCCTGCGACGTTAGCCGACAATATACCAACAATTATTGAGTGTGCCGTGTTGGTTGAGAAAGCTCTCGCTGCCAATATGTTGGGGGTTGCCCCACGGTAACACCACCGTTTGTGTCTCAACACAGAGACGCCATGAAAGAATTGGTAAACTATCCCCTCATAGATGTCGATCAAGTATATAGAGTTTATATGACTTGGGAACTTGCTCTTAATGCGGCGATGGGTATGAAACGCATATAGTATTATTATCTTGGCTGATAACTGTGAATGTGGGGTGATATGTCATTATGGAATGTCCAGGGGCCACTGTTGCATTATGGGGACACCCTTGTCCAGTGTATTTTGACAGTTGACTATACCTTTAATACATATATTACCTTCATACATTGTCATCTGTAATATTAAAGTGATAAAAAAACAATATCATGTAAGCAAATAGGCCAGGGGTGTAGAAGGGCATATTTACCACATCATCCCCATCGAGGTCTGAAATCATAGTGATTATATACATGTAACACATGATATATACTGTGATCTTTTTGAAGAGATGATTATGCCCATTTTGTTTTATGGTAGCGAGGTGTGTGGATTTCATAAAGGAGAAGCTATTGAACGTGTTCATTTACAATTTGTAAGTGATTTTTGCATTTAAAATATAACACTGTAAATAATATTGTATACTATGAACTAGGCAGAACAAATATGCAATGTGTAAGTAAGTAAGTAAATAAAATGCTTTACTTCACTTTTCGGCCAGTATGGCCATTTAAGTGAAAATTCCAGGTTTTACAATATCCTATATTGTATAGTTAAAGTAGTAAAGGAAAGACAAAGCCAATAAAAGCATGATCATACTAAAATATTCAGTTTAAAGTGTTTGATATGATAAGATGACGATGCTCCTGGCACCTATATGTAACGAGTCTGATGACATGTTGAAGCGCCTGCACTACAACACAGTTTAATGGGTATAAAAATGAAATTGGAGTGATTGTGTAAAAACTACAAGTCTGAGTCTAATAATTAAAACATATAATATAGGTTACATTCCCGAAGGAACTGAATAATAAAACCAGCAGGGGTGTCCCTGAATAGCTCAAATAAGGAATTAAATGCAAAATACTTCCTTCTGATGTGCGCATATTTCGCACAACTGAGAAGGACATGTCTTACAGTGAGACGAGTATTGCAGCACATAGGTCGCAATTCTCCTCTCAATAAATAGCCGTTTGTGAAATAGGCATGGCCAATTCTGGCCCTGCACAAGACAGCGTCATCTCTTCGGCGTTCCATTGGTGTAAAAGATCGCTTAATGATTGGTTGTACCTCGAACAATTTGCTGGTGACATTGATGTTCCATTCACCTTGCAAAATGTCATCAAGGTAGACAGAGATGTTGTACTTGAAATCAGTATGTGGTATATAATAAAACTGTTTCGTCTTATCCAGGGCAGCCTTGGCCAAAACATCAGCCCGTTCATTGCCCTGTATTCCAATATGGCTGGGTACCCAGCAGAAAACAATGTTCTTGTGCCCAGACAAGTAGTGACACATATGCAAAATATTGGAAACAATTGGGTTGTTGAGTTTTTGACTCTTAAGAGCCTGCAATGAAGATAGCGAGTCTGTGATGATCATGAACTCCTCGTCACTACTATCCCAGATGTATTCGATGGCAGCTTCAATAGCTAACAGCTCTGCTGTGCAAATTGAAGCCTCATCGTTAATGCGGCAACTAAATTCATGATCATCACAGACAAAGGACATAGCTGTCCTCTTGTCTTCCTTTGATCCGTCAGTATACACCTTCCGGTGCCTCGGAAATCTACAAAATAACTCAAGCAACATGCTCTGGAAGACAAGGGGACAGGTGTCTCCCTTCCTGAAATCTGAGAGGTTAAAAAGTGTATTAGGCTGTTGAAGAAGCCAAGGTGGACATTCTGGTGAGCGTTCAACGCTAATTGCGTCGAGCTCCACCTCCATGTCCTCCAGATGGGGTTGGAGTCTTATACCCAAAGGAGGTATAGTCCCTGGCTTGTTATTAAACAATCTCTTGTATTCAGGGATGACAACACACGAGTATGCCCGGTTCTCAGGATTTGCTTTCATTTTCATATAGTATTGCAGGCTCAGCTTCAACCGGCGAGTCTCTAAAGAGGGCTCACCGGTCTCCACCTGAAGACTTTCGATGGGTGATGTTCGAAATGCCCCTGAGCATAATCTCAAACCTTGGTTTGCGATTGGATCAAGTACTGCTAAGTACGATCGTCTCGCTGAACCATAAACAATACAACCATAATCCAGTTTGGATCTGATGTGAGACCGGTAAATCCTCAGTAACGTTGTCCAGTCACCACCCCAATCCTTGCTGGATATAACTCGTAGCCATTGTAATGCTTTCCTACACTTATCTTTCATATATTTGATGTGTGGAGTAAAACTGAGCTTCTTGTCGAAAAAAAGACCAAGAAATTTGACCTGCTCTTCAACAGGAAGCTGTTGTCCATATAGTTTGAGATCGGGCTCAGGCTGTAAGCCATTTTTTTTACAAAAATGTACACATAAAGTTTTTGTGGGAGAAAATTTAAAGCCGTTCTCATCCGCACAAGTCACCAACTTATCGAGGCAACCTTGCAGGCGCCGCTCAATTATTGCCATATTGCTTGACTGGCAGTAAACAGCCAGATCATCAACATATAATGATTTTTCAATATCGTCTGGTAAAGCATCAATTATACTGTTTATTTTAACAGTAAATAGAGTTGGTGAAAGGATACTACCTTGTGGGACACCCTCCTCCTGTGGATTTAGTGAAGAGTGGGTGTTGTCCAAGCGGACTTTAAATTTTCTCCCCTTTAAAAAATTGTCAATGAATAAGGGTAATCTACCCTTCAGTTATATTTCATGGAGATCTTTCATGATACCACCCTTCCATGTGGTATCATAGGCCCTTTCTAAATCAAAAAATACTCCAACTGTATGTTGATTTTTAACAAAACCTTGACGGATAATGCAATGTGTAAGATACGTAAGAATTGTTAAATACGGGCTGAAGATTATGAAATCTAATGACACTCGATTTACCAAAATTGTATATGATGTTTTATTATGTGATGCACAAAATGGAAAAGTTAACTGGGTATCTAGGCTGAAAAACTTATTGGAAACGTTAGGTCTTGCGCATGTATGGCTTTATCAAAGTGTTGAAAACGACAAGCTATTTTTCAGAATTTTTAATCAGCGTATTCGAGATAATTATGGTCAAAGACTGCATTTTGAACTGCAGAATATGTCAAAATATTTTATTTTATATCATAAACATTTCGTTGCTTCAAATTACCTTGAAATAGTAAAAACTACACATAGAATAGCCCTAGGTAGACTACGCTCAAGTAATCATAGGCTAGCTATTGAAAGTGGTCGATGGCATAAACCACACCCGGCTCCTGTTGATGAAAGGAAATGTATGTTATGTGATGATATTGAAGATGAATATCACTTTATTTGTATTTGTCAAATATATAAACAACTGAGAAAGAGGTACATACCTGAATATTTTTTTAAAAGACAAAATATGCATAAATTTATAGAGCTCATGTCGAATGACGATACTAGAACTGTATGTAACCTTTCGGGGGGGAAGGGTGTCACCTCCGCGTGGTCCCCCCTGGGCAACTTCTTAGAAGGTCAAGCACACCCAAACCTTTCATCGAACCAGGTTTTTCTATTTTTTTGACGTGAAGTTTTTTTGTGTTTGCTTTCCCGTGGTTAAGGGTTTTTCACTGAGGTTGTTATGTTTATTTTCGAATAGTTTACAGATCAAATTCTTTATATATTCTTTATATATTCATATTTATATATTTTATATATTTTTTCATTGTACTCATTGTAGATCTACTCATAATTCCTCTACGATTTGTTTTTTTTGTGTTTGCAGTGGTTTCTCTTTGGCATCCTGGTGTTAGACGGGATGTCCGAAAGAAACCATTGCCATATAATTATTTTTTCACTTCATTGTTTTAAAGGTTTCTCTGTGGCATCCTGGCGGATAATGCAGCATGTCATAGAGAAGCCATTGCCGTACAATTAGCCTGTGATGTCCTCCAATATCACAGACCTTATTACCAACTGTGGGGGCACTGTAAGTCTTTAATTTTTGAGAATTTTTTGTGGTTTCATGATTTATCTGGCCATACTGGCCGAAAAGTGAAGTAAAGAAGACATTTACTTACTTAATGGTTTCTCTGTTCATTGTTTATGTCATTCATATTTATGTCTAAATGGGTTTACTTTTTTTGATTATAGTGTATAGTATTATAGTATATATTATATATTTGTTTTGACAATGACACTGTTTTGACTTAGACTTGTAGTTTTTACACAATCACCCCAATTTCATGGAGATATAGTGACTTGAAAAGTCGTTCATTTTATAATCACTTACTATTTTACATTATTTATACTGATATTTTTATACCCATTAAACTGTGTTGTAGTGCAGGCGCTACAACATGTCATCAGACTCGTTACATATAGGTGCCAGGAGCATCGTCATCTTATCATATCAAACACTTTAAACTGAATATTGTAGTACGAACATGCTTTTATTGGCTTTGTCTTTCCTTTACTACTTTAACTATACAATATGGGATATTATAATACCTGGAATTTTCACTTAAATGGCCATACTGGCCGAAAAGTGAAGTAAAGCAAATATTTTACTTACTTACTATGTAACCTTTCAAATTTTGTTTTTAAAGCTTTTTTAATTCGGAAGTCTCATATGGCTATCTCAACTTGAACTGCTTTGTTTAGTTTCAAATGTGTTTTTTGACAATGTATTGTACTGTTGTTGTGTTTGCACCACAGGCCTATTGCCTAATAAAATACTTACTTACCTACTATACAATGTCAGATAACCGAATAGCAGGTGTATACGTCCTATTTACCACATCATCTCCATCGTCGTCTGTAATTAAAGTGATGAAAGAGCAATGTCATATACACACATAGGAGTGGTATATATACACATATCCACCTCCTTCATGTACATTTTCACATTATTTTACTTGATAAAGTTACTCCACACTGGAATCATACATAGATAAGGTGTAGGCATCACCAAACTTTTGACATATTGAAATTAAATGTAAACTCCAGCCATGACATTATCAGTCGCAGTAGGTAGTTACAACATTAATTTATCGAGTTACCTGAAAAAAAAAAAAAATTCAGAAATTATTACAGTACGAGGATTGTCATGCAAATATTTGACATCTAAATAATACGTGTAATTACAAAACTATATTCAAAATAAATAACTACATTTCACTTTCCAGGCAATATGAGATGATCCTAGTGTAAGCAGTGACTGACCTCCATGCTTTGGTGTTTCCCCAACATTATGTAGAGTACATGTCTTAGACTCGCCAATTGTACATCTCTTAACCTTTTCACTACCATACATGACGGAAATTTCCGTCGTCATTCGTCAATGAACGTAACCATAAAATGACACAAATTTTCGTCAAATATATACTACATTTATGTATTTTTCGTCATTTGAAGCTGGAAATTGCGTTAGCAATTCCAGCTTCAAATGACGAAAAATAGAACTCCTACACCAGTATATCTGGATCCTGGTATGCACCCCGGCCTGGAAGTCAAAGGGTTAAGAATATCGTCCCAGTAAGTTTTGGTTCCATTATCTGGTGGGCATGGGATGTTGTCTTTCATGTATTCACGCTTACAGCTCACAAACACATCACATCCGAGGCAGGACTGGTAGTCACCGTTTGGTACTCCTGCACAAGTTATCACACATGTGGGGCCAGTGGTGGTACCTAAAATCAGAAGCATATGGCATTTGTTGGTTCGAAGCTGACAATCTATTCAAGTCACCTTCATACTCATGGCTGACTTCACCTTCAAGCTTGATCTTTGGAAAAATAATGATTGTTTTTAAAAGTTATGAATTCAATCTGTTGGTCCATATTGGTGTACTAACCAAAGCTAGTGCCTCTCGTGCGACACTCCCCAAGCTTAGACATCAAAGATAATCGCAACGCGCCGGCAATCAGACGGCACCGTCTGGCCTGGGAACATCAAGCCAAGTGACAGTATACGCAAAGCGATGCGAGAACTTGGCCAACGCTGTTCCAACGTTGTGACAGCGTCGATGATAATGGCCCAACGTTGAGGCAGCACTGTGTCCTTGCCATCTGCGAAATGTTATTTGTACAGGCTATCATACAATCATAAAGTGTGTACAACTGGATTATACAGTCAAATATTGCCACCTCTGATTACAAATTGAATAATTAGAGCCTAAAACGGGGGATTACATCAGCTGATAAATAAAAAACGGTTTGAACAGTGGCTAAACTCTTATTCTTGTGATTTTGTGTCGATATAATCCCCATAATTATCTACTTATGAACGAAAACGCACGCAAAATATGTGGTTTTATTTTGAAAAATAATACGTAATTTCGAGATTAATTATGCTCATATAAAGTCAAGAAAATAATTCAGAACGTTATATGTGACTCTATTAATGGTAAAATATGTATGCTATGACATACTTGAATTAGAAATGTATGGGTAACATATTTATTGCAATAAAAGCTATATTTGTTCTACATGTGACACTTTCACAATTTTGGGCAGAGTTTGAAATTTAGGGGAGGGGCCGACAGTTGGGAGTCGCATGGAGAGGGGTGCTCAAATAGGTGGATAGGGCTTATCGCATTCAGGGGTAGAGTGAGAAGTCTCTACAGGGTGCGTAAGGCGGGCGGCGGAGCACAAAGGGGATGACGATACCCCTTCAGGCTCAACGGCCCAAGGGATAAAAACTGTAAGTGTGCGAAATTGATTCCTTTTAGACAAATGTGCATACTTTTTCTCGTAGCAAACCAGACTATAAATAGAAATACGCTTTATAATTTACAGGTGGACATTGCGCCAGGGCTCTTTATGGCGTATAGTAGCTGTTACGATAGACAGCACAGCATATATTTGACCTGGCTGAGAGTCAAAGCCAGTACCGCTGAGCTTCCCATACAGTACAGTTCATAATAAACTTCCCAGAAAATTCGTGAAGGGTTTTTTTTTGAAAAATAAATTTCTTAAAAACAATTATTCGAAACTGATTTTTCGTCCTAGCCTTTACTTTCAATTCTCGTCCCCACAATTTTTTTTACGATTTTTTCTTTGAAGCGATTTTTTTTGTTTACACGACTTTTGGTTTTTAAGAATAATTATTCTTAGTAGCACGAATTGTGATTTTTACGAATTTTCTTTCCCGCCAATTTTTTGTTCTGACGAATTTCTCGTCAATCCCTTTTGAAAAGGAAATTTTTATCATTTGACCGGATTCTCAAACTCATGACGTAGAAAGTTAGTAAGTAAATTTTGGAGATATAGCTCTATGAAAGGAAACATGGAGGTGCGAGCTCCCCACTAAATATTTCTATACCGTAGATCAGAAACTGGAGCAGAACAACGAGTTGCCAGCAAGAGAATTACGAGACAAGATATTTAAGCATTTAGGTTTGAATGTAGAGAGGTCCACAGTTGAAATTAAAATCTACAGAGTGGCTTAACGATGTCATTTAGTCATTGGACGCCCTGTCGCCATATTAATTTCCCCGTACTGAATGATCCAGGCACCGGCCGTGCAGCCATAAATAAATTGAATGGTATTCCAAGTTTTTCTTATACATCACACCACACAATATAGCAGCACCGGGCATGATTGCAGGGAGAGTGAATATTGCTGTACGTCGCTCTCTGCACAATCATGGCAATATCGAGACAAAAGGACGCCCGAAGCCTGGACTATGCCTTACACTTATTGAATGACTTCAAGGGTTATAGTACCATGGACAGCAAGGCGCACTCCTGGCTTTTGAACAGCTTGGTGCACTGTATATTTCGTATATGCACAACCCCGATGACAAACATCTGACCCGGCCGGGATTCGAAGCCAGAGTTTTGAGCCAGAACCGGACTGAATGAGCCATCAGGTCCGACCAATTTTATTGCATGGAGAGGTTCACATATACGATGGGAGTGGATGTGTGTGACCAAGGAAATAGAATCAGATTCATGTTACCAACAACATAAATTCAATTCTTAAAAAATAATAATAAATGATTCTTTTTTTTTTCGTTATCACCAAAATTATTTTCTTAAAGGGGGGGAGTTTATTATACACTGTGCTGTAGACAGCACTGCACACTTCAGGCTCTTGAACAGGGTGGAACTGCACGACCTCGATGACTCAAACACATTACTTCTTGGTGAATTTTATATTGTACTTACATACATAATCATCGTTCCCATGGCTGATTACTGTCATCATAACAGTCAGGAGAGTCAGTATACTCAGCAAATGCAGCATCGTGTCTTGGTGCTGTTAGATCTCGTTTATATCCCGTCTACTTCTGATATGTCTAGATAGCTTCAGGAGTTATTATATCGTGTCTACCTCTGATTTGTCTAGATGTCTTCAGAAACTCTCTGAGAAGCTCAAATGCCGCTCATCCTAATGCACAACGCTATTTCTCTCTCATATCATATCTAAATTAGCTCCGTGAAATAATTTCATATACCCTGAATCCTGTATTGATTGATTTAATTATTGATTGATTAATTGATTAATTGATTAATTGATTAATTGAATAATTGATTAATTGACTGACTGACTGACTGACTGACTGACTGACTGACTGACTGACTGACTGACTGACTGACTGACTGACTGACTGATTGATTGATTGATTGATTGATTACTGACTGACTGACTGACTGACTGACTGACTGACTGACTGACTGACTGACTGATTGATTGATTGATTGATTGATTGATTGATTGATTGATTGATTGATTGATTGATTGATTGATTGATTGATTGATTGATTGATTGATTGATTGATTGATTTATTGATTTATTGATTTATTGATTTATTGATTGATGGATCGATTGATTGCTCGATTGATGGATCGATTGATTTTTCTAATTATTTTTTTAATTGATTTTTTCATTATTTTTTTTAATTGATTTTTAAATTATTTTTCAATTGATATTTTAATTGATTGATTGATTGATTGATTTTTAAATTGATTGATTGATTGATTGATTTTTTTAATTGATTGATTCATTGATTAATTGATTGATTTTTTAATTGATTGATTGATTGATTTTTTAACAAAAGCTATTTTTCAGAATTTTTAATCAGCGTATTCGAGATAATTATGGGCAAAGACTGCATTTTGAACTGCAGAATATGTCAAAATATTTTATTTTATATCATAAACATTTCGTTGCTTCAAAATACCTTGAAATAGTAAAAACTGAGTCACATAGAATAGCTCTAGGTAGACTACGCTCAAGTAATCATAGGCTAGCTATTGAAAGTGGTCGATGGCATGAACCACACCCGGCTCCTGTTGATGAAAGGAAATGTACGTTATGTGATGATATTGAAGATGAATATCACTTTATTTGTATTTGTCAAATATATAAACAACTGAGAAAGAGGTACATACCTGAATATTATTTTAAAAGACAAAATATGCATAAATTTATAGAGCTCATGTCGAATGACGATACTACCGAATAGCAGGTGTATACGTCCTATCTACCACATCATCTCCAGCGTCGTCTGTAATTAAAGTGATGAAAGAGCAATGTCATATACACACATAGGAGTGGTATATATACACATATCCACCTCGACCTCCTTCATGTACATTTAATAACATTTTCACATTATTTTACTTGCTAAATTTACTCCACACTGCGATCATACATAGATAAGGTGTAGGCATCACCAAACTTTTGACATATTGAAATTAAATGTAAACTCCAACCATGACATTATCAGTCGCAGTAGGTAGTTACAACATGCATTTATCGAATTACCAAAAAAAAAAAAAATTCAGAAATTATCACAGTACGAGGATTGTCATGCAAATATTTGACATCTAAATAATACGTGTAATGACAAAACTATATTCAAAATAAATAACTACATTTCCAGGCAATATGAGATGATCCTAGTGTAAGCAGTGACTGACCTCCATGCTTTGGTGTTTCCCCAACATTATGTAGAGTACATGTCTTAGACTCAGTTGTACATCTCTTAAGGATATCGTCCCAATAAGCTTGAGTTCCATTATCTAGAGGACATGGGATGGTGTCCTTCATGTATCCACGCCTACAGTTCACAAACACATCACATCCGAGGCAGGAGTGGTAGTCACCGTTTGGTACTCCTTCACAAGTTCTCACACATGTGGGGCCGGTGGTGGTACCTAAAATCAGAAGCATATGGCATTTGTTGGTTTGAAGCTGACAGTCTATTCAAGTCACCTTCATACTCATGGCTGACTTCACCTTCAAGCTTGATCTTTGGAAAAATAATGATTGTTTTTAAAAGTTATGAATTCAATCTGTTGGTCCATATTGGTGTACTAACCAAAGCACGTGCCTCTCGTGCGACACTCCCCAAGCTTAGACATCAAAGATAATCGCAACGCGCCGGCAATCAGACGGCACCGTCTGGCCTGGGAACATCAAGCCAAGTGACAGTATACGCAAAGCGATGCGAGAACTTGGCCAACGCTGTTCCAACGTTGTGACAACGTCGATGATAATGGCCCAACGTTGAGGCAGCACTGTGTCCTTGCCATCTGCGAAATGTTATTTGTACAGGCTATCACACAATTATAAAGTGTGTACAACTGGATTATGCAGTCAAATATTGCCACCTCTGATTACAAATTGAATAATTAGAGCCTAAAACGGGGGATTACATCAGCTAATAAATCAAAAGCAGTTTGAACAGTGGCTAAACTCTTATTCTTGTGATTTTGTGTCGATATAATCCCCATAATTATCTACTTATGAACGAAAACGCACGCAAAATATGTGGTTTATTTTGAAAAATAATACGTAATTTCGAGATTAATTATGCTCATATAAAGTCAAGAAAATAATTCAGAACGTTATATGTGTCTTTATTTATGGTATAATATGTATGCTATGACATACTTGAATTAGAAATGTATGGGTAACATATTTATTGCAATAAAAGCTATATTTGTTCTACATGTACCACTTTCACAATTTTGGGCAGAGTTTGAAATTTAGGGGAGGGGCCGACAGTTGGGAGTCGCATGGAGAGGGGTGCTTAAATAGGTGGAAAAGAGTAGAGTGAGAAGTCTCTACAGGGTGCGTAAGGCGGGCGGCAGAGCACGAAGGGGATGACAATACCCCTTCAGGCTCAACGGCCCGAGGGATAAAAACTGTAAGTGTGCGAAATTGATTCCTTTTAGACAAATGTGCATACTTTTTCTCGTAGCAAACCAGACTATAAATAGAAATACGCTTTATAATTTACAGGTGGACATTGCGCCAGGGCTCTTTATGGCGTATAGTAGCTGTTACGATAGACCGCACAGCATATATTTGACCTGGCTGGGAGTCAAAGCCAGTACCGCTGAGTTTCCCATACAGTACAGTTCATAATAAACTTCCTAGAAAATTCGTGAAGGGGGTTTTCTTGAAAAATAAATTTCTTAAAAACAATTATCCGAAACTGATTTTTCGTCCTAGCCTTTACTTTCAATTCTCGCCCCCACAAAATTTTTTTACGATTTTTTCTTTGAAGCGATTTTTTTTGTTTACACGACTTTTGGTTTTTAAGAATAATTATTCTTAGTAGCACGAATTATGATTATTACGAATTTTCTTTCCCGCCAATTTTTTGTTCTGACGAATTTCTCGTCAATCCCTTTTGAAAAGGAAAGTTTTATCATTTGACCGGATTCTCAAACTCATGACGTAGAAAGTTAGTAAGTAAATTTTGGAGATATAGCTCTATGAAAGGAAACATGGAGGTGCGAACACCCCACTAAATGTTTCTATCCCGTAGATCAGAAACTGGAGCAGAACAACGAGTGGCCAGCAAGAGAATTACGAGACAAGATATTTAAGCATTTAGGTTTGAATGTAGAGAGTTCCACAGTTGAAATTAAAATCTACAAAGTGGCTTAACGATGTCATTTAGTCATTGGACGCCCTGTCGCCATATTAATTTCCCCGTACTGAATGATCCAGGCACCGGCCGTGCAGCCATAAATAAATTGAATGGTATTCCAAGTTTTTTTATACATTACACCACACAATATAGCAGCACCGGGCATGATTGCAGAGAGAGTGAATATTGCTGTACGTCGCTCTCTGCACAATCATGGCAATATCGAGACAAAAGGACGCCCGAAGCCTTGACTATGCCTTACACTTATTGAATGACTTCAAGGGTTATAGTACCAT
>OZ024914.1:4124887-4180481 GCA_964017125.1 Flabesymbios commensalis
CTAACAAAGCTGTAATATTAATTATTTGTGTATAAACCATAGGGACCAAAGGTCTTTTTTTTATTCGAAATCATCATAAATGTCTTAGTTAGCTCTTTCTGCTTCATTTGAATACCTTGTTATGTGTGTACGCCGTGAGAATTTTTTTTATTTCTTTCAGAGCGGGGACCGTATTTATATGTCAGAATCTGACGTCTACAGACGTCAGATTCACGCGCTGGAAGGCTAACACAATAAACACTGAATACTACTATAACGAATTATATCGTATCGTATCGTATCATATCGCATTGTATCATATCGTATCGTATGATAATAATAATAATAATAATAATAATAATAGTAATAATAATAATAATAATAATAATAATAATAATAATAATAATAATAATAATAATAATAATAATAATAATAATAATAATAATAATAATAATAATAATAATAATAATAATAATAATAATAATAATAATAATAATAATAATAATAATAATAATAATAATAATAATAATAATAATAATAATAATAATAATAATAATAATAATAATAATAATAATAATAATAATAATAATAATAATAATAATAATAATAATAATAATAATAATAATAATAATAATAATAATAATAATAATAATAATAATAATAATAATAATAATAATAATAATAATAATAATAATAATAATAATAATAATAATAACAATAACAATAACAATAACAATAATAATAATAATTATAATTATAATAATAATAATAATAATAATAATAATAATAATAATAATAATAATAATAATAATAATAATAATAATAATAATAATAATAATAATAATAATATCGATACTATCACAATATTTTCACAGATACGATAGGCCATTTTTTCTGGATCTAATTCTTAAGGTAGGTTGGTCATCATGATTCGCAAAGTAAACATTGTGGGCAGATAATGCGAAGGGTCGCGTTTACACAATTCAAGTTGTGGCTCGCTAGTAAAATTAACTCAAATATAAACAGTTGCAATCTAAACATAGCCCAATATAACAAATTTAATGTTTATTGTTCATTCAAATGTTCTTTTGCCAAGCAAATATAATCAAAACCGCTAATGACGTGATTAGCACATTATTGGGGAACACATACACAGACTTAGTTTATTTGAATATTATTAGAATTTTCAAAAATTCTTCCGTCTTGATTAAATGTAAAGGTCATTTGAATTAATCAGTCTCTGATGACAAGAACTATACGTGAATTAACTCCCTAAACACCTGCTTGATGTGATCAACCGTCATACATATCACACGTAATCATTGACTTTTATTATTAATGATCTTTTTTATTGTTCAGGCCGATGTATCCCACCAGAATGCCCCGCTGCGTGCAGGTGGGCCTACTCCATCACAGTGACATGTCACACAATGTAGCAGTGACGCCCCACACCGTGTAGGTAACAGTGATAGAGTAAGTGTAACTGATACATTCTGTCATAGACCACTGAGAACTCACACCATGTAACTGGTGCATACATACACCGCCATGAAGTAGCCCTAAAATACATGTAGCCCATTACTATGTATAGGATATAGCTAGAGGAGCACTACATTCTGAGCTGTGGAAAAGAGCGAGGCCGAAGGCCGGGGCCTTTTCCACAGCTCAGAATGTGGAGCCACGAGGGTTTTAACTGACTGAAAACACATCCGACCCTAAATGAGGATGTCTTATAATCAAGAGCTCAGTCACACCTGACTAATTATAGAACCATAGGCCCACCATGATAATTGGTCTGTACCTGATGAACAATAACTCCCGGCTTAAATTCCCGGCTTAAAATGTAGTGGTCGGACAGAGAAAATAATGTAGTGGTGCGTTTTAATAGTCAGGTCTAACTTAGTATCTTCATCTTCCATTCTACTGCTTTGAACCCTTTCAAATCGCTCCCCATGCAGCCAACACGGAGCGTTGAATCAGTGTTGGTTTAATGTTGGTCCAGCGTCGTAAATTTCGTATAAATCATGGAAACCAAATTGTTTTAATCAATTCGAAAGCATTATAAATGTGTTAGTTAGCTCTTTCTGATTCATTTGAATACCTGTGTTATGGGTCTACGACCATTAGTAATATTTTTATTTTTACAGTGCGGGGATCGACTTTAGTCGTCAGAATCTGACGTCCAGAGACGTCAGATTCTGACGACTAAAGTCTATCCTCGCGCTGTAATGGTTAAGCCATGCAACATTAGGCCAACGTCGCGAAATACCTGTAAAATTAAAAAAATAGCTTTAAATTGGATAGATCTGAATTTTTAAATATATAAACAAATGAAATGAAATAAATCGGGCTTTAGGCCACTTTTGTGCACATATAGGCACATATAGGCTAAACTGGGCCAGGAGAACCTCCTGAGGATGGTGAGATGATTGAGATGACACTGTCCTCCAGACACAGGATTCGAAATTCGAGCCCTGGCGGTCTGAGGCCGAGCACGCTACCTCTCGGTCACGGAGGTTCCCCACAATACTGACTTTCACACGTGGATGGGAAAGAAACATTTTTTGTTTCTTTCAAACCGCCGCGACCGGGAACCGAACCCCGAACTCTGGCGTAAAAGGCAGCGGTGCTAACCACTACCCTAGGGCCCCCGCCCCTATATAAACAAATACATACATATATGAACATATGAAATAACTATACATATGTTTTTTTCTGAACCCACAACGATAGGGAAGCATGCGTGGTAAACTTTAACCTTTACAGTCCGGGGATAGACTTGAGTCGTCTGAATCTGACGTCTGTAGACGTCTGTAGACGTCAGATTCTGACGACTAAAGTCGATCCCAGCACTTTAAAAATACAAATATTACCAATGGTCGTAGACTCATAACATAGGTATTCAAATGAATCATAAAGAGCTAACTAAGACATTTATGATGATTCAAGATTGATAAAAACCCTTTGGGCTTCAAAGTTTTTACAAAAGAAATTCAGCGCTTTAACCCTTTAACCGCCAAATTATACAATTTGAATTTTCACCCACGTGAAGTTGTGTCTCGCTGACGCGATCCACAACTTCAAGTGAGTGAAAATTATTTATATTCGACAAAATGGAGGTCTACTCTTTTCAAATTGATGTCACATTTTATCTTACATATTTGAAATGTGGTACTTAATGTGCTAATAAAAAATGAAAACCCGAATATATGCGGCACCGGCGGTTAAAGGGTTAAACAAATAAGATTATATTTCATTAAAATCATCAACTCTTTTAAAACCCCTGTATTTGTTCCCATTCCCTGATTGAGATGGGGCGGGGGCCCTGGGGTAGTGTTTAGCACCGCTGCCTTTCACGCCAGAGTTCGGGGTTCCCGGTCTCGGCGGTTTGAAAGGAACAAAAAATGTTTCTTCCCTATCCACGTGTGAAAGTCAGTATTGTGGGGAGCCTCCGTGACCGAGAGATAGCGTACTCGGCCTCAGACCGCCAGGGTTCGAATTTCGAATCCTGTGTCTGGAGGACAGTGTCATCTCAATCATTTCACCATCCTCAGGAGGTTCTCCTGGCCCAGTTTAGCCTATATGTGCACAAAGGTGGCCTAAAGCCCGATTCATTTCATTTCCCATATTAAGATTCAATATATATCACAAAAATAAGTTTCACAGAAAGCACGGTACATTTACTTAATACTGTTTTAATGCTGGCCCACCGTCTGCGACACTGAACAAACATTAAACCAGCATTAGGTCACTTCTCGTGTTTGTTAATACAATCACACATTAATTGCGGTTTCGATCATGTATGTAGATGTTGTGTCTGGTTCTTCACACTTACTAGCAAATGAAAATGAAATGAATGGGGTTTTAGGCCACTTTTCTGCACATATAGGCTAAATTAGACCAGGAAAACCTCCTGCGGATGGTGAGTTGGATTAGACCCTCAAGACACAGGATTCGAAATTCCAGCCCTGGCGGCCAGAGGTCGAGAACGCTACCTCTCGGTCTCGGAGCTGGGAAGAAACATTTAGTTTCTTTGAAATTAGAATGCCAGAGCGGGTGACGAACCCGCGATCTCCGACTTTCCAAGCAGGCAGCCTTAACCCCTGCACCAGCCCCCCTCACATTTTTCAGCATACGCTGATGTCAGACAATATGACGACCCTGGTGTAGTGGTTAGAACTACCCGCCTGTCGCGCTTGAGCGCACATGCTGGTCCCCTTCACTGGTATCCAGGTTTCAAAAAAATAATGTATTCTCTTCTTGGCTCACCACGATTTTTCAGTATTCTTGGGAGCTTCCATTAAAAAGAGGTAGCGTGTTCGCCCTCAGACCTTGTGTCTAGAGGACAGGACAATTCATTCATT
Source organism: Flabesymbios commensalis (assembly GCA_964017125.1). Lineage (NCBI taxonomy): Eukaryota > Metazoa > Annelida > Polychaeta > Terebellida > Flabelligeridae > Flabesymbios > Flabesymbios commensalis. The sequence continues at coordinate 4,129,231 of OZ024914.1, forward strand.
CATTCATTCATTCATCCTTCCATTCATTCATTCATTCATTCATTCATTCATTCATTCATTCATTCATTCATTCATTCATTCATTTATTTATTTATTGGTTAGCTTGTTTTTTTTATTTTCGTTGTTCATTTATTCTTCTATCCGTATATTCATCGTTTATTCGTTTACTCATTGATTCGTTTATTCATTTATTCGTTAATTCATGTATTCATTTATTCACTTATTTATTTATTCATTTATATAGGCTAAACTGGGCCAGGTAAAGCTCCTGAGGATGTTGAGATGAATGAGATGACACTGCCCTCCAGACGAGCCCTGTCGGTCTGAGGCCGAGCACGCTACCTCTCCGTCACGGAGACTCCCCACAATATTGAATTTCACAAGTGAGCGGGGAAGAAACATTTTGTTTCTTTGAAAAGAAAAAAACAGAGTGAGGTTCGAACCCGCCATCTCAGACTTTCAAAGCAGGCAGCTGAACCACTGCACCAGGATCCCTGTCCTATCACAAGCTGACGTAGCCGACATGAACACTTGTGCTAATATGAGGTGTGGATTGGGGATTCCCCCTCTAGAAATTCCCAATTCAACTTCCGTGACTGTCACCGACGTGAGCCCAGCATTGAACAAATTCTGTTTTGATATCGCGACCATAGACGTCATACTCACTAATTAGCAGTGTTGCTTTGGGATTTCCGCTTTTAATTTCCGTGGGTTTTTCCACCAGCATCCGTGAAGCTTCGTGATTGTAAAAATGAAATGAATCGGGCTTTAGGCCACCTTTGTGCACATATAGGCTAAACTGGGCCAGGAGAACCTCCTGAGGATGGTGAGATGATTGAGATGACACTGTCCTCCAGACACAGGATTCGAAATTCGAGCCCTGGCGGTCTGAGGCCGAGCACGCTACCTCTCGGTCACGAAGGCTCCCCACAATACTAACTTTCACACGTGGATGGGGAAGAAACAATTTTTGTTTCTTTTAAACCGCCGAGACCGGGAACCGAACCCCGGCGTGAATGGCAGCGGTGCTAACCACTACCCTAGGGCCCCCGCCCAGCTTCGTGATTGTGGCGAAGGATGTTTTGGTGAAGATTGAAGATTACGGGTGCATTAGTAATATGTTTCAACAAGGGAGGGTGAGTGAGTGAGTGAGTGAGTGAGTGAGTGAGTGAGTGAGTGAGTGAGTGAGTGAGTGAGTGAGTGAGTGAGTGAGTGAGTGAGTGAGTGAGTGAGTGAGACATGAGACTGTGGACATAATCTATATTGAGCTTTTACATGCAGTTCTCGCACTGGAAATGGTCGTCTCGACCTCTGTGGTTAGCCACAGAATTCCCATTCACCTCGACATATGCTCAAAATTGTTTGTAGTTAATAACTGGAACATCTGCTTAAAATTGTTTGTATTTACGCTTCCTGGAATCCAGCTGCTCAGTCTGATTTTAATTCTTCTTGTGATTAATATTGCTGTCAATGTAGAGAAATGTCCTGATAAAAAATACCCCAGTATAATATCTCAAATGGGCATTGAACCTCCTTTTAGGCCACTATGTTTTTTTCTCTGTTTTAGATGAGCGCGCGCATTAGATTTAGGCAGAGCATTACCAAAAAAACATGTGTTTTTTCTGCCCAGTGCGCGCATTGACTGGATTGTTGCCGATTTCCGAAAAAAACCCAGATAATTTTGAAAGGTGAAAAAAACATTACAAAAAAAACAAGTTCATTTCAGGAGATAAAAAATCATTTTCCCAGCTATGTTTTTCGTTGTTTTTTTCGTCGCCCTCAATAGCTTTTTTTCAAATAGATCAAATGTTTTTTTTATTTCGTCGCCCTCATTAACTTTTTTAGAAATTTGTCCGAAGTTTTTTTTTATTTTGTCGCCCTCAATAACTTTTCCAGAAATAGGTTCATGGTTTTTTTCTTGAATTTTTTTTCACCACCCTCCCTCATTAGATTTTGGATTTCATTTTCTATGATCTTAAACAGAGAAATTAAACATAGTGGCCTTAGTGTAAACATATTTTTATTAACAATTGAAGCAGTACAAATGTAATCGAGGCTTCTCTTGCGATGAAAAATAATAATAATAATTGTTGCCTGACATGTAAACAAAGTGGTATGGTATTGCTGCACAAAAATCATTATACATTAAATCATTGATATACAGAATCAAGAATAGTTAAGGCAATTAATAAAATCCTCATGACAAATTATTCAGCAAGTTAAATCGGTTGGTGGCGATAACAAATTCTTGGGTAGCCTGATTTATTTTCAAGTTGTTTATGCCATCACTGATGCCATAAAAAAGAACATGAAAAGTAAATTCATGATATTACGGAGCAGGAAATCGCATAAAATACGCCTAGGAACAATTTACAATGGGCATTCTAGGAGACCACATTCACAGTTGTTATTTTCTATGATAGTCATATCAAATAAATGTTGTCGCAATTCGCTGCATCTCATCCGTAAACGTGCCATTATTGTGTTGAACTGTCGGTTCCCAAGATAATAATATGGGTTACATATAGATTTATGTTTTGTTAAGTGCGTTTTCAGCGGCATTTTTTCAAGATGTTTTATAGTTTCTTCCAAATTATTATTATTATGGCCTTATCTCCAATGAAAGCACTGGACCTCTTGTTTAAGACGGACTTCACTATCACTCCCCAGGTGAATTATGGTAAATATATGAGACGAGGGTGCTTAACCCTAGCGCGGGGGTCGACACAATCATGGCAATTTCGCGACAGAAGGAAGCCCGAAGCCGGGACTATGCCCTATGCTTATTTCGAATGACTTCAAGGGTTCTTTATAGTGCACAGTATCATAGGCAGCACTGTACACACCATGCCTTTGAACAGTTTGGAGCACTGTATATGCACAACCACTATGACAAATATCCGTCCCGACCGGGATTCGAACCTGGTACCCCCAGGTTACAAGCCCCAGTTCTATATGTGCACAAAGGTGGCCTGAAGCCCGATTCATTTCATTTCATTTACAAGCCCCAGTCGATACGAATGAGCCATCGGGGCAATGACCGTAGACCCATGACATAGGTATTCAAGTGAAGCGGAAAGAGCCGACAAGACATTTATGATGATTTCAAATTGAAAAAAACCCTTTTGTCTCCATGCAGGTTTATATATTTCCGTATTTCAGCACCATAAGGCTTAAATGGTTCAATAATCAAATTCCCCAATTGCCATTCAATGCACGATGTTCACATTTGTTGCCAAATGTTGCGGTATGATGACCTTATTTTCTGATCACTGTCACGACATCACATATGTGAGTTGTAATGGTTGACTGCCCTTTTCAGTCGCCCGTGCGTCATACCCAGCAAACATCTATCCAATATTGGACTAATGTTGGTCCACCGTCTAAGCCACTGGCCCAACATTGCTCCAACAGTGGGTCAATGTCTCGGCAACGTATAGGTGGGAAATCTGTTATTCGTGAGGTTTACTCAGCAATTTGAAATGCAATTCTTTTCGAAAACTCCCCATAAATAGCCCGCCTCTCTGCCTCTCATCACTCACTTCTGTCCTGAGAGACAGAAATAAACTTGGTCTAAGTACCAGAGTAAGGTGCCTGTGTCTCGCCTGCACTATCATAGAGTAAGCCGTCTGTATCTCGACACCTATAAGCTGTCTGTGTTTGGTGGCCGTCGCCATGGCTGCCGTCCCTGTCCTCCTCCTTTGTCTCGCAGCCGTTTATATCACCAATGCAGCTACTCGTAAGTGAAAACATTTTTTCATAACTCTGTCGATCATGTTATGTTATAAAATAGAAGTACTTTTAAACTCATCTCCGAGATCTTAGCTGTGGAGCAATTGAGGAACATTGATTATCTTTATTTTTTTAAACGTAAACGTTTGATGCATTACGATAACCTTGAGCCAGATTTTAAAATAGATAATGTATGTACCTGGTCAAGGACATATAGGTGTCACTCCTGTTTGTGTAATCGTGGTGCTCCACGTTAAAACCTTATTATTATTTATTACTTTCTTAGCCTGCCTTTAATTTAAAAAGTTTGTTTTTGAAATTGAAGCTCGGCGGCGTCGCCCTTAACATTTACCTGTGGGAATGATCCAGTTTTTCATGCATCCTTCTCAAATTTGTTCTGCATGTTGCTAGTCACCAGCTCTCGGGAAAGCGCAATAATGTAAAAAAAAATGTCTAACGTAATTATGGTGATTTTCGCTTTTTATGTCTCTAATTTTACCTTGTAGGCGTGATAAATTTAAAAAAAAATGATGTCTCCTGCTAAAATTTTTATGCATGGTACTAATAACCAGTACTCGGACAAGTTCAATAATGGCGACAAAAATATAAAATGGCCGATTTATTGCAACTTTTGACGCTAATTATACCTTGATAACTGCAAAAGTTTTTCATGTATCCTGCTTAAATTTGTACTACTGTTGCTAAATAACCAGTTCTTGGACAAGTTCAATAATGGCGGGTGTGCTCTTGTTTAATAAAATTTTATGATGGTGGTTTCTGGGTTTGTATATTGCCTGTATCTAAGTTAACCTGCCATATTTTATTATTTGTTTTGTTAATGAACTCGTATTTATATGTACTGTGTATTGAAAATCAATAAATATTTGTGTTTAAGAAACATAAGTTTTACTCCTACAGCTCGGAGCTATTTAACTCAAATATTCACTCACTTTATTCACAGCTGTTGAGTTTTATTTGACCCAATTTAAGTCTTTCCTCATCATCGCGACCCACAACTTAAAGTGGGTGGAAAATACTGTAATATGTAAAACTTGAATCGAAATATATGTTAATTTAATGCTAAATTATGCTAATTTAATGCTAATTTAATGCAAATTTCTCGGTCAAATGTTCTGCATTGAAAAACAAATACTATGACTGATAAAGGCTATACTGTCGTGAAAAGGTGAAAGGCAGTATCTGATTACTTGTAAAGTAAGCAGATACCGCCTTTTGAAGAAAAGCCCCACAAATAAAATGACTGATAAAGGCTATACTAATGTGGAAAGGCAAAAGGCAGTATCTGCTTACTTGTAAAGTAAGCAGATACTTTGTAAAGTAAGCAAATACTGCCTTTTGTCTTTGCTATGCTGCCGTGAAAAGGCAAAATGCAGTGTCTGCTTTGAAGAAAAGCCCCACAAATACAATGACTGATAAAGGCTATGCTGCTGTGAAAAGGCAAAAGTCTGACCGACCGACCGACCGACCGACCGACCGACCGACCGACCGACCGACCGACCGACCGATTGATTGATTGATTGATTGATTGATTGATTGATTGATTGATTGATTGATTGATTGATTGATTGATTGATGAATTAATGAATTGATTGATTGATTGATTGATTGATTGATTGATTGATTGATTGATTGATTGATTGATTGATTGATTGATTGATTGCTTGATTGATTGATTGATTGATTGATTGATTGATTGAGATTGATTGAGATTGATTGATTGCTTGAAAGATCGATTGATTGATCGATCGATTGATCAATCGATTGACTATTTAGTAAAACAATTATTGTTTTTTTTAGAACCATGTAAATGTCACGGTGTCAGTGACCCCCACTATTACACCTTTGACGGCAACACAATACATTATCAGGGGATGTGCAAGTACTTGTTGACTGGGCATTATCTGGATACCGGAGCACCAGCCTTTGAAGTGCAGGGGAAGAATGCACCTTGGCCATGGGGTCCAACATACTCCTACACCCTGTACGTAGAGGTTCATTACTGTGATCAGGTCATCAGACTGGGCCCCGGCGTCACATACATCGTCATCGAGGTATGATAGTCTCTGAAAATATCCTCATCAAGTTGTTCCTGTCATCTTCTCTGGATCGCTCTTTAAAAAAAACTGTTATTATAAGCCTCTAGGTCTATATCAATATTATGAATACGGTTGCAAATTTATGCTCAGGAATATCATCAGCAATAAAATAATTCACAATAAACAATTTACTTTTTCTGAAAATCTATTGATTAAGGGAAATCGTTCACTTGTTATAATATTTTTTTATGTTTTTGCATGCGAATATTTTATATTATCTATCATGTTCTTGTACATAAATATGATATATTATCTATCATGGGTGTCTATTTTACCCATACAGCCACCAGGAGCCACGCCAAACCCAACGTGTTTTACAATCACTAGTTCAGCAAGCAGTATTTGGATTACAACAGATTTTGGAATGATAGTTGAATTCAAGCCTTGGCACACGTTCTACATCACAGTCCCTGGGGAGTACAGGTAAGTGTAGTATTTAAATAAGCTACCCCACCACCCACCTAGCAGACACGAGACGTTGTCCAAATGTTATTTTAATGTTGGCCCGACGTCTGCGACGCTGGACCAACATTAAAACAGCATTGGGTTTTGTCACCTAGATCTGTGCTGGTCGTCACAGTTTCGGTGGGCCTTGATGTAGTGGTTAAACCCGCCTGCTTGGAAAGTAGGAGACCGCGGGTTCGAACCCCACTCTGACCTTCAAGTTTTAAAGAAACCAAAAGTTTCTTCCCCGCTCACTCCCCGTAATAATTTAATACTGTGGAGTGCCTCCGGGACCGAGAGGTAGCGTGCTCGGCCTCAGACCGCCAGGGTTCGAATTTTGAATCCCGTGTCTGGCGGGCAGTGTCATCTCACCATCCTCAGGAGGTGCTCCAGGCCCGGTTCAGCCTATATGTGCATAAAGGTGGCCTAAAACCCCATTCATTTCATCTTGTCACAGACTCAACTGACGCAAACTGAATATTTCAACCACACATTGCGCAGGGCATTTAGCGAACACAACACTTGGATCCCATATTGGATCAATGCTGGATCACCGTCTGCGACGCTGGCCCAGCATTGATCCAACATCTGTTCCATGTATCGTGTTTGTTGGGTATTTAGGTGCCGGGGTCGGCCAAGTATGACTAACTACCTCAGTAAATCTACTCAAGATGTACAGCAGCCTGCGTCACTTGTTTATGATTATAATTAAACGAGTTCTGGCAACACTGTTGCCAGAACTCGTTTAATTATAATGATCAAGAGTGTAACCAGAGTAAGCTTAGGGCTGCTCCAGTAAAAATCGCGGGCTCCGCCCATGAACGGCAATTGAAAAACTACCCCCACCCCACCCGGTAATCTTGGTCCTTGGGCCACCACAGAGCCCGGTTTTTTTAGCACCACACTCCCCGGATTTTCCTCAAGGCTCAACATTGTTTTTATTTACCACCCCTACGGATTTTTGTGAACAAGAGGACTGAAGTCCTATATCATCCCCCGCCATAAATTAGGTTAGACTTTTTGCGGTCACAAATATTTAAAAAATCAATTTGTGGTGGCCACTTTTAATTTCAGTAAAATTACATGCACATTATCAGATGGTGGGTAATGTGATTGTACAATGTGAATTATAACTGATTTCAATTTTTCAGTTTTTGCGCCCCCAAAAAAATATGAAGTTTATCCATGGCGGCCATTTTGAATTTCAGTACAACCTTAAAAAAAGCACTTGCACATCTCCATATCGTGGGGAATGTGATAGTAAATTTTGAATAATTTCTGACTTAACGTTTTGGAGTTTTTGCGCCCCCCAAAAAAATAAAGTTGATCTGTGGCGGCCATTTTGAATATCAGTAAAACCTTAAAAAAGTCACCTGCACATCTCCATATCGTGTGGAATGAGATAGTAAAATTTGAATAATTTCTTAGATCAAGTTTTAGAGTTTTAGCGCCCACAAAAAAAAATGGAGTTGACCTCTGGCGGCCATTTTTAAATTTGGTAGCATCTTTAAAAAATCACTTGCACATCCCCATGTTGCTAGGAATGTGATGTTAAAATTTGAAAAAAATTGACCAAACAATTTTTTTGCGTTTTCATCCCCCCAAAAAAATTAAATTTGATCTGTGGCGGCCATTTTGAATTTCAGTAAAACCTTGAAGAAGTCACCTGCACATCGCCATATCATAGGGAATGTGATAGTAAAATTTGAATAATTTCTGACCCTGAGTTTTTGCGCCCACAAAATTTTTCAGAGTTGACCTCTGGCGGTCATTTTGAATTTTGGTAGCATCTCTAAAAAATCACTTGCACATCCCCATGTTGCTAGGAATGTGATGTTTAAAATTCAAAAAAAAATTCACTAGTAGTTTTTTAGTTTTTGCGCCCACAAGAAAACGTGACCCCGGACAGCATCCTGGCGCGACTAAAATACCCCCTCCCTTACGGGGGGGGGATAAAAAGGGGAATATGAAACTAATATTAATCCACAGGTCTACAGCTTTCATGTCATTTTTAATACAGAAACAATGCGATTGTCATGTACACTGTCTTTTGTATTCATGTATTATGCCTACAATACATGCCAGAAAAGGCGCCCACCACCGCAGCTTTTAGCTTGATGAGTAGCCTCCCACCACCCACCTCAGAAATAGTTACTGACAAAAAACCACACCCACCATAAAAGTGTCAATTGAAACCCACCACCCCCTCCAGAAAAAAAAACATTGCCGTCCATGGGGGAGCACGGATTTTTGTTGGAACAGCTCTTAATTATTTTCAAACAGACGTTAAGTTGTTGCTCGCGGTAGCGAGACACAACTTCAAGTGGTTGAAAAAATAAATAATTAATTTAGCCCTTTAAGGGTAAAAAATGCTACCTCGGCGCCTATATTGCGTCTATGTGAAGTAGAGGTGTTATTTAGTATAATTCTTTATATTTTTCTGGAGAGAAATTTTAAAGGACACTCTAGACCATTGCTCGTTTATAAAATGAAATGAATCGGGCTTTAGGCCACCTTTGTGCACATATAGGCTAAACTGGGCCAGGAGAACCTCCTGAGGATGGTGAGATGATTGAGATGACACTGTCCTCCAGACACAGGATTCGAAATTCGAGCCCTGGCGGTCTGAGGCCGAGCACGCTACCTCTCGATCACGGAGGCTCCCCACAATACTAACTTTCACACGTGGATGGGGAAGAAACAATTTTGTTTCTTTCAAACCGCCGAGACCGGGAACCGAACCCCGGACTCTGGCGTGAAAGGCATCGGTGCTAACCACTACCCTAGGGCCCCCGCCCCATTGCTCGTTTAACTCTTACAACACTGCAATATTTTTTGCATAGACCATGGAGTTCAAATAATCTTTTCTATTTGACACAATGATAAATATCTTAGTTGGCTTTTTTCGCTTCATTTGTATACCTATGTTATGGGTCCATATGTTACCATTTTAGTGCGGGGATTTAGACTACAGACGTCAGATTCTGACGTCTACAGACGTCAGATTCTGACGTCTAAAGTCGATCCCCGCACTGTGAGGGTTAATGATGATGACCAGGAATGTAGCCAGATCTCGTTCAATTATACTCAAATTACATTAATTATAGTCAAATTATATGAATTATACTCATATGTCGTGATACTGATACATAAGGCAGGCTCCCCGGTGCAGTGGTTGAAGTCGCCAGCCTTGAAAGTCTGAGATCGCGGGCTCGTCCCCCGCTCTGGCATTCAGGTTTTAAACAAATTAATTTTACATCGATTCTATTAACCCTTTCGCCGCTAAGCGCGACATTAGTCGTTTCTTGTAGTAACAATTTATTGTAGATTTATTCTTATTTGTTCAAATATTGTTTATTTGATAGGAATATCAAGTGTTTTAGTGCAGGTTTTTTTTCATCCGGGAAAATGGAATTAAAGGAAAGAAATATATATCTCAATTAAAATATACATAGTGTATTACATTTTAATAAGTTATTCAACTTCTGTAACTCTCTGTTTTTCCAGTATAAATTGTGTGGTTACAACAAAGTTTGTTTGAAAATACAAATTGGTCTATTTCATATTTTGTGATTTGTTAAAATGTATTTTGAATGTGCTGGAAAAATAAAAACATTTTTAAATTCAATTCAATTCAAAAATGTTTAATTACCAGGTGAAATCACTGTTATTGGGAATAAAATGGGTGTTTGAGCATCAAAATTTCCAAATGTTTGGTCTTAAATATGAGTAATTTTCAGCCAACGGAAGTTGTGGTTCGCGGCAGCGAGACACAACTTCCAGTGGCTGAAAAGGGTTAATTATGCGAAATGTCCAGATAAAGATATATAAGGCGAGGACCCTGTTACAGTGGCTAAATCTGCCTGTCTGGAAAACTGGAGATCGCGGGTTCGTTCCCCACTTTGGGATTCTGATTTCACATAAACATAACAAAATTCCACCCCACTCACTTGTAAATGCTCATTATTGTGGGTATCCTGAGTGACCCAGAGGTAGCGTGCTCGGCCTCACAGCGTCATAGATAGAATTTCGAATTCTGTGTCTGGAGGGTAGTGTCATCTCACGATCCTCATGAGGTTTTCCTGGTATAGTTTAGCCTATCGAGCACAACGGTGGCATATACGCGCATTAATTCGTGAATACCATGTAGCAAATTGGCGTCCATAATTCAATTTATTAAAAGCTGTGGTGAGTTGTAGTTGTGGATTGCGGTAGCAAGACACAACTTCAAGTGGGTGACAATTTAGCACTTTAAAGGTTGAAATATGCTACATTCACGCCTATACTGGGTCTCTAGGAGGCAGAGGGTTAAATGTGGTATGTTCAATAAGGAAATAAACCTCATTGCAAGGCTAGACTTCCCTTTAAAAAATTATCAATAAAAATATAGAAATACTAGTATGCTACGCATTATATTGAAACAATACCCATGCGTCACTGTTATTTCCAGCTTTAAATGACGAAAAATATTTCCGTTTTATTTTAAATTGTGAGCTCTCAAATGTGTTTTCTACACCAGGGAAAAGCTGACTGGGATTTGTGGAGATTGTAACAGTAATGCTGGGGATGATCTGAACACGAGAGATGGAAACCCAACGACTGGTACGAACCAGGAGAGGTGGACTGAGGTTGGTGATAGCTACCTGGTGCATGATCCTGAAGCTACGGAAGAAGAGTAAGTTATAATAAAATATACATCTCTAAATCTCAGGACAGATTGACTGAGGCGGGAGATAGCTACCTGGTGCATGATCCTGAAGCTACGGAAGAAGAGTAAGTTATAATAAAATATACATCTCTAAATCTCAGGACAGATTGACTGAGGCGGGAGATAGCTACCTGGTGCATGATCCTGAAGCTACGGAAGAAGAGTAAGTTATAATAAAATATACATCTCTAAATCTCAGGACAGATTGACTGAGGCGGGAGATAGCTACCTGGTGCATGATCCTGAAGCTACGGAAGAAGAGTAAGTTATAATAAGATATACATCTCTAAATCTCAGGACAGATGGATTACCCCTTTATCCTATTTAATTTCCTGGGCTGGGCAGTTGCAACACTTCTGTTAAATGCAGAAGACATGCACATTACACCATATTCACTCACCTCTCTGTTTTTTTCTCTTATAGATGCAGAGTGGAGCCTCCTCAATGCGAACCTGTGGTACCACATTTCGTCGACTTGGATATGTTTTGTGGTTTTCTGAATGCAGGAAAAAAGAAAACGCCTTTCTCAGAATGTCTGGACAAACTGGGGCGCGCCAAGGTAAGAGAGCTAAACAAAAACTGATCGACTTCAGATGTCAGAATCTGACGCCTTTAGAGGTCTTATTCTGACGTCTAAAGTAGGTCACTGCACTGAAAGAAATTCTTTATTTTCAATATTTCAGTACTTTTAAGATTGGATCTCCTTTTTGTTGTGCACCTATACTATTGTTCTGTTGCTGTGATTATAGGTAAAGGATTTCTACAGGAGTTGCGTTATTGACGTCACGTGTAACTCTGCGGTGACGTCTCCTGTTTACTATTGTTCTGTTATTGTGACTACAGGTGAAGGATTTCTACAGGAGTTGCGTTATTGACGTCACGTGTAACTCTGCGGTGACGTCTCCTGTTTACTATTGTTCTGTTATTGTGATTATAGGTGAAGGATTTCTACAGGAGTTGCGTTATTGACGTCACGTGTGGCTCTGTGGTGACGTCTCCTGTTTACTATTGTTCTGTTATTGTGATTATAGGTGAAGGATTTCTACAGGAGTTGCGTTATTGACGTCACGTGTAACTCTGCGGTGACGTCTCCTGTTTACTATTGTTCTGTTATTGTGACTACAGGTGAAGGATTTCTACAGGAGTTGCGTTATTGACGTCACGTGTAACTCTGCGGTGACGTCTCCTGTTTACTATTGTTCTGTTATTGTGATTATAGGTGAAGGATTTCTACAGGAGTTGCGTTATTGACGTCACGTGTAACTCTGCGGTGACGTCTCCTGTTTACTATTGTTCTGTTATTGTGATTATAGGTGAAGGATTTCTACAGGAGTTGCGTTATTGACGTCACGTGTGGCTCTGTGGTGACGTCTCCTGTTTACTATTGTTCTGTTATTGTGATTATAGGTGAAGGATTTCTACAGGAGTTGCGTTATTGACGTCACGTGTAGCTCTGCAGTGACGTCTCCTGTTTACAATTGTTCTGTTGTTCTGATTACAGGTGAAGGATTTCTACAGGAGTTGCGTTATTGACGTCACGTGTAACTCTGCGGTGACGTCTCCGTTTACTATTGTTCTGTTGCTGTTGATCTCCTGTTTGTTGTTTATACTATTGTTCTATTTTTACAGGAGTTGCGTTATTGACTTCACGTGTAACTCTGCGGTGACGTCTCCTGTTCACTATTGTTCTGTTGTTCTGATTACAGGTGAGGGATTTCTACAGGAGTTGCGTTATTGAAGTCACGTGTAACTCCGCGGTGACGTCTCCTGTTTAGAATTGTTCTGTTGTTCTGATTACAGGTGAAGGATTTCTACAGGAGTTGCGTTATTGACGTCACGTGTAACTCTGCGGTGACGTCTCCTGTTTAGAATTGTTCTGATTACAGGTGAAGGATTTCTACAGGAGTTGCGTTATTGACATCACGTGTAACTCTGCGGTGACGTCTCCTGTTTAGAATTGTTCTGTTGTTCTGATTACAGGTGAAGGATTTCTACAGGAGTTGCGTTATTGACATCACGTGTAACTCTGCGGTGACGTCTCCTGTTTAGAATTGTTCTGTTGTTCTGATTATAGGTGAAGGATTTTTACAGGAGTTGCGTTATTGACGTCACGTGTAACTCTGCGGTGACGTCTCCTGTTTAGAATTGTTCTGTTGTTCTGATTACAGGTGAAGGATTTCTACAGGAGTTGCGTTATTGACATCACGTGTATCTCTGCGGTGACGTCTCCTGTTTACTATTGTTCTGTTGTTGTGATTACAGGTGAAGGATTTCTACAGGAGTTGCGTTATTGACGCCACGTGTAACTCTGCGGTGACGTCTCCTGTTTACTATTATTCTGTTGTTGTGATTACAGGTGAAGGATTTCTACAGGAGTTGCGTTATTGACGTCACGTGTAACTTTGCGGTGACGTCTCCTGTTTACTATTGTTCTCCTATTTACTATTGTTCTGATTATAGGTGAAGGATTTCTACAGGAGTTGCGTTATTGACGTCACGTGTAACTCTGCGGTGACGTCTCCTGTTTACTATTGTTCTGTTGTTCTGATTACAGGTGAAGGATTTCTACAGGAGTTGCGTTATTGACGTCACGTGTAACTCTGCGGTGACGTCTCCTGTTTACTATTGTTCTGTTGTTGTGATTACAGGTGAAGGATTTCTACAGGAGTTGCGTTACTGACGCCACGTGTAACTCTGCGGTGACGTCTCCTGTTTACTATTGTTCTGTTGTTGTGATTACAGGTGAAGGATTTCTACAGGAGTTGCGTTATTGACGTCACGTGTAACTTTGCGGTGACGTCTCCTGTTTACTATTGTTCTCCTATTTACTATTGTTCTGATTATAGGTGAAGGATTTCTACAGGAGTTGCGTTATTGACGTCACGTGTAACTCTGCGGTGACGTCTCCTGTTTACTATTGTTCTGTTGTTCTGATTACAGGTGAAGGATTTCTACAGGAGTTGCGTTATTGACGTCACGTGTAGCTCTGCGGCGCATGACGTCTCCTATTTAATATTGTCCTCCTATTTACTATTGTTCTGATTATAGGTGAAGGATTTCTACAGGAGTTGCGTTATTGACGTCACGTGTAACTCTGCGGTGACGTCTCCTGTTTACTATTGTTCTGTTGTTCTGATTACAGGTGAAGGATTTCTACAGGAGTTGCGTTATTGACGTCACGGCCAATGGCTGTAACTCTGCCGCGTGTGACGTCCTGAAGATGGTGATCAGGGAATGTATGGTGCTTGGCATCTACATCGACTCTGAATGGACGGATCTCACCGGATGCCGTGAGTCGATATGCAAACGGTGTACATTTGAGTGCGATATGGGAAAATACAGAACTCGTCCAATAAATAAGGTGTGAGCCTTTAGGCGAACACCTTGTTCATTGGACATGTGCTGTATTTTCTCATATCTCACGAAAAATGAACACCGTTTGTATTTTCTCACACGATCAAGTCACACATGATATAAGCCCTAACTGCCATAGATTGGTTGAATTAGCCTAGGCTAGGGCCTACAGCTAGAGTGCGATATGGTCTGATACCGATATACGTCTCATAGTGAAAATCACTGAGCAGAGTGAGAATGTATAATACACCCCTTGGGGATTGACCCTTACAACATATATTGTAGCCAATGGTTTTCCTATTATATAAGATTCAGAAATGTTCTTAGTTAGTACTTAGTTGCTGTCTTTTCTCACAGTTGTTTGCACTGATGTTTTCTGTAATTTTTTTATTTAAACAATTTAATTATTGGAAGTATTTTGAGGGCATATAATACCTGTAGGTGTTCTGTTTTCATTGACATGACAACATGATGTATTTTTTTTATTGACATGACAACATGATGTATTTTTGATGTTTTATGATGTTCAAACTTCATTTGTCCTGCCAAAAAATGCATTTATAATGGAAATTTTTGAATTGGACGCCGAAATATTTTTAAAATTGTTAAATTTGAAATCACCTAAATGTCCTAGTCAGCTCTTTCCGCTTTATTTGAATACCTATGTTATACGTCGCACTGAAAAAAATTAAATATATTATAATGGCCGTAGACCCATAACATAGGTATTCAAATAAATCAGAAAAAGCTGACTAAGACATTTGTGACGATTTCAAAGTGACAAAAAACTTTTGGTCTCCATGGTTTATATAAAAAATATTTGAGCGTTGTGAGGGTTAACACACACTTCAACACACACATGTTATGACGTTTTTCAGGAGAATGCCCTCCCCACCTGATGGATTATAACCAAACCGTTGCCTCTAATGACCGCGCATGCTTGATCAGGCCAGACGAGAAACTGACAGAGTACATCTTCTGCAAAGACACCTGCGCCAAACCGCAACATGAGTGCCAACTGAAAAAAGAATTCCAGGATGGATGGATTACTGAACGTTGCAAACAGGTGCAAAAAGGTGAAACACAAAGTTATAATAATTAAAGCACACCATTACATTATTTGCTGTGTCCGACCACGACATTCTAAGCCTGAAATGGAGAGTCATTGTTGATCAAGTACAGACCAATTATCATGGTAGGCCTATGGTGCTATAATCAGTCAGGTGTGACCGGGATGTTGATTATGAGGGATCCTAATTATGTTCGAATGTGTTTCATGTCAGTTAAAATTCTCGGAGCTCTACATTCTTAGCTGTGGAAAAAACATCGTTCTTCGGCCTCGGCTTTTTCCATAGCTAAGAATGTAAAGCTCGTCGGGCTTTATCCCATACTTAAAAAACACACCATAGCATTTGTGGCACCTGCGCCCCACCTCTGCGTACTGGGATGGCTGTTAGTGGCATGACTTATGGACCTCCTTGGATTGACTATTGGTTGTTCATTTGGAAGATGTTCCATATGTTGCATCGTCTATAGTATAGAAGTAGTAGTAAATCATTGCTTTACGTAACTTTCGGCACAAAAGGTCCATTAAGTGACATTGTAATACGATAAGAACGTTGTAGTCAATTGATGAGATGAAATGATGTACAGATGATGATGTGAGGGTGGGGGTGATAGGGCATGGTGTGTTATTGAGAGCATTTTCCTTCGCTCACCCGATAAGGGGTTCTGGGCATGTCTAGGGGATATACCCCTGAACATGCCCAGACTGCCGGAGACTTGGGTTTTGCTGTGCAATTTAATGCTGAAACTCAGTGGCATTTCGCGCAGCTCCGCTATCCTCGGGTCTCTAACGCATAGTACGTAATCAACTAGTCTACAACAACCATCCAGACGGACTGGGATGGTTGCTTGTAGTAGTGTTTTTTGCAGGGGGGGGGGGGTGGAAAGAGGGAGGGGGCAAAAAGTATGTGTTTTCACTCTGGCTACGGTCCTGCTACCAAGGCTACAGCCCTGGTATTTACGTCATAAAAATATATAATAATTACCTTTTTTTTTTTTCAGATGAGGAATTTATTGCCCGAGGACGTATCATCCCATATGCCAAGCCATCAAGGTTTAACTGCGACCCTTGTACATGTGGTAGGTTTGTTCACACGGATATATCAGAATATTCACCTTACTAACTGCGACCCTTGTACATGCGGTAGGTTTGTCCACACGGATATATCAGAATATTCACCTTACTAACTGCGACCCTTGTACATGCGGTAGGTCTGTCCACACGGATATATAGAATATTCACCTTACTAGCTGTGACCCTTGTACATGCGGTAGGTCTGTCCACACGGATATGGGGGGATGGGTGTCACCTCCGCGTGGTCCCCCTTGGGCAACTTCATAGAAAGCCAAGCACACCCAAACGTTTTATTAATATTGTGTTTTTCTCATGTTATTACATATGGGTCTAGAATATTTTGCATTCCTTTTCAATCTATATAAAATCGGTTTGGCGGTAAATACAGAGCATAGTCATTGGTTTGTGATGTTCAATATTATCTGAATCGGTATGTGGATGTGTGTCTAACGTTCTATTAGTATACGGGACTGTCTTAAGTATTTATATTATATATTTATATTATATATATTTATATAAAATATATTAAGCATGATTTATTTCTCTCTTTATATATTTGTTTTGACAAAGACACTGTTTTGTGACTTTCAATCATAATTATTTTTGTCATGTTTGCGTGTTAAATAATATTGTGTATCGGCGTTGGCACTGTATCAGGTTCTCAAAATGTATCTACAAAACTCGCTACGTATAGGTGCCATATAGGCGCTATAATGCTATCATCAATCGTTTTTATCTTAATGCCTTAGTGCGGACATACTATTATCAGTTTGGACTTTTTACCTTATCACTTTTACTAATTAAGATATCATATTATTATTTTAGTCTGAATTGTCATTTAAATGGCCATACTGGCCGAAAAATGACGTAAAAAAGAAATTTCACTTACTTACTTCCACACGGATATATAGAATATTCACCTTACTAACTGCGACCCTTGTACATGCGGTAGGTCTGTCCACACGGATATATCAGAATATTCACCTTACTAACTGCGACCCTTGTACATGCGGTAGGTCTGTCCACACGGATATATAGAATATTCACTTTACTAACTGCGACCCTTGTACATGCTGTAGGTCTGTCTACACGGATATATAGAATATTCACCTTACTAACTGCGACCCTTGTACATGCTGTAGGTCTGTCCACACGGATATATAGAATATTCACATTACTAACTGCGACCCTTGTACATGCGGTAGGTCTGTCTACACGGATATATAGAATATTCACCTTACTAACTGCGACCCTTGTACATGCGGTAGGTCAGTCTACATGGATATATCAGAATATTCACCTTACTAACTGCGACCCTTGTACATGCTGTAGGTCTGTCTACACGGATATATAGAATATTCACCTTACTAACTGCGACCCTTGTACATGCGGTAGGTCAGTCTACATGGATATATCAGAATATTCACCTTACTAACTGCGACCCTTGTACATGCTGTAGGTCTGTCTACATGGATATATCAGAATATTCACCTTACTAACTGCGACCCTTGTACATGCGGTAGGTCTGTCCACACGGATATATAGAATATTCACTTTACTAACTGCGACCCTTGTACATGCTGTAGGTCTGTCCACACGGATATATAGAATATTCACATTACTAACTGCGACCCTTGTACATGCTGTAGGTCTGTCTACACAGATATATAGAATATTCACCTTACCAACTGCGACCCTTGTACATGCTGTAGGTCTGTCTACACGGATATATAGAATATTCACCTTACTAACTGCGACCCTTGTACATGCTGTAGGTCTGTCTACACGGATATATAGAATATTCACCTTACTAACTGCAACCCTTGTACATGCTGTAGGTCTGTCTACATGGATATATAGAATATTCACCTTACTAACTGCGCCCCTTGTACATGCGGTAGGTCAGTCCACACCGATATATAGAATATTCACCTTACTAACTGTGACCCTTGTACATGCGGTAGGTCTGTCCACACGGATATATAGAATATTCACCTTACTAACTGCGACCCTTGTACATGCGGTAGGTCTGTCCACACCGATATATAGAATATTCACCTTACTAACTGTGACCCTTGTACATGCGGTAGGTCTGTCCACACGGATATATAGAATATTCACCTTACTAACTGTGACCCTTGTACATGCGGTAGGTCTGTCCACACCGATATATAGAATATTCACCTTCATACCAAAGACTTCTGGTATACTTTTCTTTATACGTAGCACCCACCAGAACCAGGCTCAATGCCTTATAAATGAAATATCTCCAGTTTATATTGATTGGCTTATATGATATATATTTTAAAATGTCGGTAGTTCTCCGGCTTATAGATAGTTTTCTGTTTTAACTAAAAGAAGGGGATTATTAGGGTAAATAAGGAACCAAAAACTCGTTAAAAAGACTCAACAATAAAATAAAGACCCAATAATAAGGTAGATTCATATATAATTTACTGTAGATCTGGTAATATTTGCCGCATTTTTTTTTTCAAGAAACTTGCGAAAATTATGAATATAATAGCGCTACTATCATCGAAATTGATAATTCGCGAATTCCAGACTTCAAGAAAAGTCTCCAAATCACACAAATTCGCAAAAATCTAAACACACAAAAATGACCAGATCCACAGTGTATATACAGAGATGCATAGATGGCATAACACATGTTGTTGCACGTCTTTCTTCAGATTGTGACGAGTCACGCTGGACCCTTTGGATGATATATAATCAGCCACCTTCCAGCCTGTGCACTGTACTGCGCGTGGCTGTAAACGACCCTAAATATGAAGGACCGTATCACATCTGTAGCGGCTCATGTGAAAATAAACGCTCCTGTAAAGGCAAGGGAGAAGTTATTGGCACAAGATACCTCCAGTGTCAGGGTGTGAAAGGTAAGCACAAGATACCTCCAGCGTCAGGGTGTGAAAGGTAAGCACAAGATACCTCCAGCGTCAGGGTGTGAAAGGTAAGCACAAGATACCTCCAGCGTCAGGGTGTGAAAGGTAAGCACAAGATACCTCCAGCGTCAGGGTGTGAAAGGTAAGCACAAGATACCTCCAGCGTCAGGGTGTGAAAGGTAAGCACAATATACCTCCAGTGTCAGGGTGTGAAAGGTAAGCACAAGATACCTCCAGCGTCAGGGAGTGAAAGGTAAGCACAATATACCTCCAGCGTCAGGGTGTGAAAGGTAAGCACAAGATACCTCCAGTGTCAGGGTGTAAAAGGTAAGCACAAGATACCTCCAGCGTCAGGGTGTGAAAGGTAAGCAAAAGATACCTCCAGTGTCAGGGTGTGAAAGGTAAGCACAATATACCTCCAGCGTCAGGGAGTGAAAGGTAAGCACAAGATACCTCCAGTGTCAGGGTGTGAAAGGTAAGCACAAGATACCTCCAGCGTCAGGGTGTGAAAGGTAAGCACAAGATACCTCCAATGTCAGGGTGTGAAAGGTAAGCACAAGATACCTCCAGCGTCAGGGTGTGAAAGGTAAGCACAATATACCTCCAGTGTCAGGGTGTGAAAGGTAAGCACAAGATACCTCCAGCGTCAGGGTGTGAAAGGTAAGCACAAGATACCTCCAGCGTCAGGGTGTGAAAGGTAAGCACAAGATACCTCCAGTGTCAGGGTGTGAAAGGTAAGCACAAGATACCTCCTGCGTCAGGGTGTGAAAGGTAAGCACAAGATACCTCCAGCGTCAGGGAGTGAAAGGTCAGCACAAGATACCTCCAGTGTCAGGGTGTGAAAGGTAAGCACAAGATACCTCCAGTGTCAGGGTGTGAAAGGTAAGCACAAGATACCTCCAGCGTCAGGGAGTGAAAGGTAAGTACAAGATACCTCCAGCGTCAGGGTGTGAAAGGTAAGCACAAGATACCTCCAGCGTCAGGGTGTGAAAGGTAAGCACAAGATACCTCCAGCGTCAGGGTGTGAAAGGTAAGCACAAGATACCTCCAGTGTCAGGGTGTGAAAGGTAAGCACAAGATACCTCCAGTGTCAGGGTGTGAAAGGTAAGCACAAGATACCTCCAGTGTCAGGGTGTGAAAGGTAAGCACAAGATACCTCCAGTGTCAGGGTGTGAAAGGTAAGCACAAGATACCTCCAGTGTCAGGGTGTGAAAAGTAAGCACAAGATACCTCCAGTGTCAGGGTGTGAAAGGTAAGCACAAGATACCTCCAGTGTCAGGGTGTGAAAGGTAAGCACAATATACCTCCAGTGTCAGGGTGTGAAAGGTAAGCACAAGATATCTCCAGTGTCAGGGTGTGAAAGGTAAGCACAATATACCTCCAGTGTCAGGGAGTGAAAGGTAAGCACAAGATACCTCCAGGGTCAGGGTGTGAAAGGTAAGCACAAGATACCTCCAGTGTCAGGGTGTGAAAGGTAAGCACAATATACCTCCAGCGTCAGGGTGTGAAAGGTAAGCACAAGATACCTCCAGCGTCAGGGTGTGAAAGGTAAGCACAAGATACCTCCAGTGTCAGGGTGTGAAAGGTAAGCACAATATACCTCCAGCGTCAGGGTGTGAAAGGTAAGCACAATATACCTCCAGCGTCAGGGTGTGAAAGGTAAGCACAAGATACCTCCAGTGTCAGGGTGTGAAAGGTAAGTAGGCCTACTCTCACGATATATTCACAGTTTCAGCCATATTGTAAAAACCCTGTCATTGCAGCAGCCTACGCTTAAGCTGGTGTCACCGCTCTCACCTGAATTATGTCAAGGAGAAAGAACAAAATTCGGTACATTCGTAAATCCGAAAATACTAGCAATGATCATTTACAAAAAGATGGTCGACTCTCCCCAAAACGCGAAATCGCTCTCAGTGCTGTCCCCCGGTATTGGGGGTTGGAACTAAGGCTTTTACCATCAATTAAGTATTATTTTACCATATTTCAACGAGTAATTATGACATTGATCCCATTAAAAACAATACATACTTTACATCATACAAATCAGAAAAATAAGTATTGACGGAGGTTTACTTGTATTTTTTATCCAATGATTTGGTGGTTAGCTATCAATACTTTTTAATTGTCTTCTTCCCTTTGGTACTTCAGGGGTTGATGTGCCCGTATAAACAAGTATGCATATTCATTGTTTACAAACAACAGCTGGTCCAACGCTTGTAATGCTGGTCCAGCATTACCCCATCATTGGCTCAGCGTCTCGTGTGTGCTGGCGGGTTACGTTGTGTGCAAGGGTAGATACGGGCAAAGAAACCCAAGATGGAGACAAATGAAAACATAATTACTATACTTCATATTCTAATTGAACGGATCTTTTGTCATGTTTATCAATCGGAATGTACCTGAACAGAAATATTTTGCTGATATAAATCATGTTACCATGGTTACTGTTACTGCTGATTCACCTGATCTGAGTGATTCTGACTCAGAATTAGCTTATTAAATGTTGAAATTATTCACGCCACAAATGGGTATTGCCATTGAAGAGGATAATATTATTGTATATATCAGTGGATATATTTGTCGCAAAGTGTCGCGATCTGCATGTGATCATTGTAAAGTAATTTTGATGCCAATAATAAATTGCATACATTTCTGTCTAAGAAGCAATATTTGAATATTCAGGGTGTGGGGCTTTTGTTCCATGTCAAAACTTAATACAATTAATTAGTTCAAATGAACGAATTTTCGGAAATATACCTGAACAGAGTCCCCATTCAGCTACACCATGTACTGCAGGAAAAAAAATTGTGCTGCGCATTTTCCTGTTAGGCTAGACATAGAGTCCAAAATAAGAAATCAAGAACTTCGTCTCCATATCCAGCCTAACTGGAAAATGCGCAGCACAAAAAATAAAATAAAAAATTGCAGTTCTAGTCTATGAACATGTTTACATCATGGTCATATTAAGAAGCCAAAATAAAATCAGCGATTTTTTTATTATTTTAGCCTGGGACAGTCCCTGTAAATGAATACATTTCAAAATTTGATCATAATATAAGATGACTTATCTGCTATATTAGCAGTTATTTTCGTTCTAAAAATAAATATCGCAGAGATATTGTCTTAACTGTCAAACTTGGAAAAACATTATTTTTTATTTGGAGGATAAAGTGGTAAAATTATCAATTGTTTTATATGATGATACACTTGCCAAAGCGTAGTTCCAATTCCCGTTAAAAAGGGACACCACTGCATAATGTGTTACACGCATTTGTATGGTGAAATACGCAAGTCGACCATCTTATTGTAAATTATCATTGGTACTAGGCGCGCAGTGTATATTCGGATCTACGAATATATTGTTATTGAGGTAGTTGTTCGACTTAAAAAACACAGAATTTGTGCAGATGTTCCAAGATTTGATATAGAAAACCACAATTTTATTATCAGTATGGCTAAGCCATGAAATATTAGACTTGCAGTTTCATGTTTAAGCCTGTATATTGTGCCCGACCTGACTAGTACAAAATAACAACAGATTCGTAGTTGATCCGAATCTACTGTTTTAACATGCATATTTTGGACATGCATATCCGAAATAAGAAATACGGGAATTTCGTCTCTATATCTAGCTTAGCTGATAAATGCGCAGCACAAAAATTAAAAAAACTTTTGCAGTTCTAGTCTTCGGTCTTGTTTACATCATATGGTCATATTAAGAAGCCAAAATAAAATCACGGATTTTTAAATGATTTTAGCATGAATTGGGATAATTTTAGATTAAAATAATATCATATCTTGAATAGTAAAAGTGATAAAGTAAAACGACCAAACTGCTAACAGTATGTCCGCACTATAAGGCATTCACATAAACACGATTGATGATAACATGAGAGTGCCTCTGGCACCTATATGTAGTGGGTTTTGTATTGAATATATATTCTAAAAGCCTGTGACAGCGTCAGCGCCGATACACAATATAAATTAACACAACAAATACAAAAATAATTATTATTATGAAAATCACAAAACAGTGTCAAAAGAAATATATAATAATAGAAACAAATAATGCTTAATATCTTTTTCCAACAAAAACAAACATATTGGCACTTATATCATGTATATGTAGGAGTTTTGTATTGAATGTATACATTCTAAAAGCCTGAAACAGCGCCAGCGCCGATACATATAAATTAACACAAACAAATACAAAAATAATTATTATTATGAGAACTCAGATACAATAAATGATTGTTTGCTTCACTCTGTTTCAGGAAAGATTGAACAAATACTTTACAAGGAAGGAGTGAAGTGTGATTGTAAGAAGACAAAGAAGTCAAAAAAGGCTTGATCAACATCTATGCCCCTACAGCTCTGCATTTAGAACATAACACCAAGACCTATTTTTTTAAGTGAACGGGGGGATGTATACATGTTTCACCAGGCTTTTACATAGGCTAGCTGTGATTTATTCTCATTTTGTTATAATGATTTTATAGTGTTTGACTAGTTTACCCATTTAAACCCTCACGATACGTCAAAGCATCATTCTACTGATGCTGAAGAATGACTTAATTTTCTAAAACTTTTTAGAACAAAAATGATTATTGAACTGTTTTGATAATAACGATTTTTTGGGGTTTTTTTGTCACCCACTTCAAATCATCTTCATCTATTGCAAGGCTTGTAGTGGATGAAGATGACAATGGTAAATTCTGGCTTGAAAAGGTTAAAAAGAAAACGGCCACCATTTTTTACCTTCTTTTGTATGCAATTTATATTTAGATATTTTATATTTCTGTAAGATGTTTATTATCTATATTTTGATACTGTATATCTCTGTATGATGTATGTTAGCTGTAGGCCTACATTGATATTGTATATTTTTATTATTATGAATGCAAGGCTTGGTCAAATGAGTAACAAGTATACACATCTGATGTTATGAATTTAACTTTTTCTGTACACAACCGTAGACGTGATATATCACGTATCAGAACATTTTTTTCAAAAATATTAATTAATGATATTGTTCACCATATGTTATTTCCCTATCGTACATCTGTACTGACCTTCTATTATCTATATATACGTAGCTACGTACCATGCTTTTAAATCACCTTCATTGTATGATACCTGTATTATTAAGTGTTCAAATTAACTCTGAGGATGCATCTTTAAATCTTTAATCTTATTGTACAGCACTATAGCCAACGGTTTGTTGGAATAGTGCTTTGAAATAAATAAATATATTATTATTATTCATGTTTGATCTACTTTACGTCACCATGGTAACCCTTAAAATTATCATGATACCAAAGACCATGTACAATAAGACAGTCAACTCTCCCCAAAACGTGAAATCGCTCTCAGTGCTGTCCCCCGGTATTGGGAGTTGGAACTAATGCTTTTGCCATCTATCAAGTATGATTTTACCATATTACGACGAGTAATCATGACATTGATCCTATTAAAAACAATACATACTTCACATCAAAAAAATCAGAAAAATAAGTATTGGGACGGAGGTTTACTTCTATTTTTTATCCAATAATTTGTTGGTTAGTTATCAATAGTTTTTAATTGTCTTCTTCCCTTTGGTACTTCAAGGGTTGATGCGCCCGTATAAACAAGTATGCATATTCATTGTTTACAAACAACAGGTGACGCCCTGGTAACACGAGACATCGACTCAATTATAGTGTAATGCTGGTCCAAGTTTTGTAATGCTGGTCCAGCATTACCCCATCATTGGTTCATCTTCTCGTATCTGCTGGCAGGTGACATGGGTGCAAGGGTAGATACGGGCAAAGAAAACCAAGATAAGAACAATGGAAATAATATATATACTATATAAATAATATTACTATATATTATATTCTAATGACATGGATCATTTGTCATGTTTATCATTCGGAATATACCTGAACATAAATGTTTTGTTGATATAAAGCACGTTACTGTTGCTGCTGATTCTGTCACAGAATTAGCTCATTCAATGCTGAAATCATTCACGCCACAAATGGGTATGACCATTGAGGAAGATAATATTTTTGTATAATATGATATATCAGTGGATATCTTTGTCGCAAAGTGTTGCGATCGGCATCTGATCAATGTAAAGTAAATTTGATGCCACTAATAAATTGCATACATTTCTGTGTAAGAAGCAATATTTAAATATTCAAGGTGTGGGGCTTTTGTTTCACGTCAAAACTTAATACAATTTTTTGGTTTAAATGAGCGAATTTTTGGAAATATACCTGAACACATTCTACATAGCAGTCACAACAGAGATCAAATTATTACCATCATCAAAGACACTAAATCATGAGCAAGTTGTGAATGTTTCACATTAATATTACATATTTATGTCCCCATTCGGCTAAATCATGTACTGCGGGAAAACAATAAACACCTTATTACCAGTAACGGCAGAAAAAAAGGAAATTATTAAAATTCAACTATAAATAAATTATCAGATATCAGTATACAGTACTGCTAATGCTCCAGTCTTCAGTGACTTTAATGGCTGTGGTCCGAGAGAGAATGCTCACATATTATAATTTTATAATATTGATTTTGTGTTCTAAATATATTTTTTTTAAATAATAAAAGTTTGAATCAAAATACACGTCTGCCAAGTTATGGTTGTCACAAATGTTTGGCCCCGATCTCCTTTGTGGTCGCTATGCTTGACGACATATCGTCACTCACCTCCCGTTCTGTGCCCACATATTTGAGTACTTTCTGTACACAGCTCTTCTGTTATTTAAATGAAGACATTTTAATTTCTAAAATTGTATGATAATATAACATGACTTTTCTGTTATATTAGCAGTTATTTTCGTTCCAAAAATAAATATTGAAGAGATAATTTCATAACTGTCAAACCTAGAAAAACATTATATTTTATTTGGAGGCTAAAGTGGTGAAATTATCACTTGTTTTATATGATGATACACTTGCTAAAGCGTAGTTCCAACTCCCGTTAAAAGGGGACAGCACTGCACAATGTATTACACGCATTTGTATGGTGAAATCCGTAAGTTGATCATCTTGTTGTACATGGTCTTTGATGATACTTCACGGCATCATTTGGTTTACGTGACAACCGTCTTAATTTGTTCTGCCTGAAGGCTTTTAGATTTACATTTTTTATAAAAAAATTATTCAGATTTGACAAAATGAAGGTCAACTCTTTTCAAATCGTGCTAATTGATGTCACATTATGGCTTTAACATTCTTAAAAGTCGGTACTGAATGTGACAATAATTGAGTGGAAAACCCAATATATTCGGCACCGACGGTTAAAGGGTTAAATATAAATGGTTGTGGTATGATGAGCATACTGTCTCTTTCTTTGACAAAGATGTTAACGGGGAGAATATGAGCACCATGCTCATATTAGATTGAAACAGGATACCATTATCATCACAAGACAAGGGGGCTGTAGCCAGTCCACTAGTGTAAAAAACATGCTAAGTAACGTTATCAACGTAACATAACCATGATAACTCTAAGGACAACAACGCATATGGACAATGACAGTCTCCCATTATTTTGTTTCGCAAGAATAGCCTCTCTGTTTCAATAAAGGGAGTGCCTATCTGTACGTACATAACCGTACGTATTTGTCGGTAATCATACGTATTACCAACGAATACCGTAATTTAGTTGTACAGTAAGTAAGTGAGTAAAATATTTGCTTTACTTCACTTTTTGGCCGGTATGGCCATTTAAGTGAAAATTACAGGTATTACAATATCTCATATTGTATAGTTAAAGTAGTAAAGGAAAGACAAAGCCAATAAAAGCATGATCGTACTAAAATATTCAGTTTAAAGTGTTTGATATGATAAGATGACGATGCTCCTGGCACCTATATGTAACGAGTCTGATGACGTGTTGTAGCGCCTGCACTACAACACAGTTTAATGAGTATAAAAATATCAGTATAAATAATGTAAAATATGAAGTTATTATAAAATGAACGACTTATCAAGTCATTATATCTCCATGAAATTGGAGTGATTGTGTAAAAACTACAAGTCTAAGTCTAATAATTAAAACATAGAATATAGGTTACATTCCCGAAGGAACTGTATAATAAAACCAGCAGGGGTGTCCCTGAATAGCTCAAATAAGGAATTAAATGCAAAATACTTCCTTCTGATGTGCGCATATTTCGCACAACTGAGAAGGACATGTCTTACAGTGAGACGAGTATTGCAGCACATAGGTCGCAATTCTCCTCTCAATAAATAGCCGTTTGTGAAATAGGCATGGCCAATTCTGGCCCTGCATAAGACAACGTCATCTCTTCGGCGTTCCATTGGTGTAAAAGATCGCTTAATGATTGGTTGTACCTCGAACAATTTGCTGGTGACATTGATGTTCCATTCACCTTGCAAAATGTCATCAAGGTAGACAGAGATGTTGTTCTTGAAATCAGTAAATGGTATATAATAAAACTGTTTCGTCTTATCCAGGGCAGCCTTGGCCAAAACATCAGCCCGTTTATTGCCCTGTATTCCAATATGGCTGGGTACCCAGCAAAAAATAATGTCCTTGTGCCCAGACAAGTAGTGACACATATGCAAAATATTGGAAACAATTGGGTTGTTGAGTTTTTGACTCTTAAGAGCCTGCAATGAAGATAGCGAGTCTGTGATGATCATGAACTCCTCGTCACTACTATCCCAGATGTATTCGATGGCAGCTTCATTAGCTAACAGCTCTGCTGTGCAAATTGAAGCCTCATCGTTGATGCGGCAGCTAAATTCATGATCATCACAGACAAAGGACATAGCTGTCCTCTTGTCTTCCTTTGATCCGTCAGTATACACCTTCCGGTGCCTCGGAAATCTACAAAATAGCTCTAGCAACATGCTCTGGAAGACAAGGGGACAGGTGTCTCCTTTCCTGAGATCTGAGAGGTTAAAAAGTATATTAGGCTGTTGGAGAAGCCAGGGTGGACATTCTGGTGGGCGCACAACGCTAATTGCGTCGAGCTCCACCTCCATGTCCTCCAGATGGGGTTGGAGCCTTATACCCAAAGTAGGTATAGTCCCTGGCTTGTTATTAAACAGTCTCTTGTACTCTGGGTTGACAACACACGAGTATGCCGGGTTCTCAGGATTTGCTTTCATTTTCATATAGTATTGCAGGCTCAGCTTCAACCGGCGAGTCTCTAAAGAGGGCTCACCGGTCTCCACCTGAAGACTTTCGATGGGTGATGTTCGAAATGCCCCTGAGCATAATCTCAAACCTTGGTTCGCGATTTGATCAAGTACTGCTAAGTACGATCGTCTCGCTGAACCATAAACAATACAACCATAATCCAGTTTGGATCTTATGTGAGACCGGTAAATCCTCAGTAAGGTCACCACCCCAATCCTTGCTGGATATAACTCGTAGTAATTGTTATGCTTTCCTACACTTATCTTTCATATATTTGATGTGTGGAATAAAACTGAGCTTCTTGTCGAAAAACAGACCAAGAAATTTGACCTGCTCTTCAACAGGAAGCTGTTGTCCATATAGTTTGAGATTAGGCTCAGGCTGTAAGCCATTTTTTTTGCAAAAATGTACACATAAAGTTTTTGTGGGAGAAAATTTAAAGCCGTTCTCATCCGCACAAGTCACCAACTTATCGAGGCAACCTTGCAGGCGCCGCTCAATTATTGACATATTGCTTGACTGGCAGTAAACAGCCAGATCATCAACATATAATGATTTTTCAATATCGTCTGGTAAAGCATCAATTATACTGTTTATTTTAACGGTAAATAGTGTTGGTGAAAGGATACTACCTTGTGGGACACCCTCCTCCTGTGGATTTAGTGAAGAGTGGGTGTTGTCTAAGCGGACTTTAAATTTTCTCCCCTTTAAAAAATTGTCAATGAATAAGGGTAATCTACCCTTCAGGCCCATTTCATGGAGATCTTTCATGATACCACCCTTCCATGTGGTATCATAGGCCTTTTCTAAATCAAAAAATACTCCAACTGTATGTTGATTTTTAACAAAACCTTGACGGATATAAGTCTCTAGTCTGACCAAATGGTCTGTGGTGCTCTTTCCTTTTTGAAAACCACATTGATATTTAGTTATTATGTTATTGTCTTGTAAAAACCATGTGAGACGATGATTGATCATGCGCTCCATGATTTTGCAAAGACAACTTGTCAATGCTATTGGCCTATAATTATTAGGATCTGTTCGATCTTTTCCAGGTTTAGGGATCGGGATCACTGTTGCTTCTCTCCATCCATCTGGGAAATCCTGAGATTGCCACAGATCATTCAAGAGTAGAAGCAACAGATCAAGTGATACATCAGGCAAATGTTTCAGAAACTGGTAGTGAATTTCATCAGGGCCAGTTGCCGAATCAGTTGCCTGAGCAATAGATTTAATTAATTCTCGTTTAGAGAAATCAACATTGTACTTTTCGTCATTATCTGACTCAAAGTCCAATGTGTTCTCCTTCTCCTTGTCCCTAATATTTCGAAATTTTTCCTGATAATGATCTGGCGATGATTTAGCAGCGAAGGATGTCGCCAGCGTTTCTGCAATATCCGTTTTATTGGTTATTGTGTCAGAATCAGTGACAAGGTACTTGATGGTTTTATCTTTCCTCTTGCCACTGATTCTGCGCAGCATTTGCCAAGTATGTTTTGCCGATGTATTATTATTTAGTGTGGAGACATATGCTCTCCAAGATTGCCGCTTGGCTTCACTGATTGTGCGTCGAGCTTTAGCGTAATCTTTCTTATATCCGTCAAGGTTTTGTCTAGTTGGATGTTTTTAAAATTTTTGCAAGGATTTTTTCCTTTTGTCTATTGCCTTTCGGCAACCTTCATCAAATCAGGGTTTGTCGTATTTTTTGGGAACTGGCGAGGTTTTGGGTATGTTTTTATCTGCTATATTGTGTAACTTGGCTGTAAAAAGGGCTATAGGGTCATCAACCCCCTCTTCATTCTCAAATTGAGAGCTTGTGAGGCTCTCCCCACAAGACTGTTGGAAGGCCTCCCAATCTGCTCTGTGCAGCCTCCAATGCTGCACTCTTTCTTCAACAATAGAGTTGCTGCTCTCTATAAATATAGGATAATGATCACTGCTACAGAGATCCTCGTTGATCCTCCAAGTGTAATCCAAATATAAATCGGGATCACACAAGGATAGGTCAATGGCTGTTGCCGATCCTGAAGCAGGGTGCAAATAGGTGGTAGTATCATCATTAAAAATGCAGAGATTTTCCTCTGAGAGGAAGTCTTCTATTATTCTGCCCCGTGGGTTGATGTCCCTACAGCCCCACATTGTGTGGTGCCTGTTAAAATCTCCCAGTGGCATGAAAGGTTTGGGCAATTGTTTTACCAGCTGCCTCAATTCCACAACATCTACTGAGCGGCTCGGCGGTAAATAAACAGAGCATATCGTCATTGGCCTGTGACAGTTTATGTTAACCGCCACAGCCTGTAAAGTTGTATTCAACGTGATCTGTTGATGTGGTGTTCCATCCTTTACAAGGATGGAAACCCCCCAGCAGGCCCTTTCATTATTGGCAGGGCCAAAACAATTGATTATTGAATAGTTTTTAAAACTTATGTTAGTGTTAGGTTTTAAGTTAGTCAGGCACACAGCCGATGGGCTGTGTTCCTGCAGAAGAATAGCCAGGTCATTGTAATTAGATCTTAAATCTCGACAATTCCATTGTATAATTTTGTGGGCCATTATGAATTTTTATGCCTCCCTGGTTTTATCTGTGCTTGGAGTGTAGCGACGGTGTCGGGAGATACAAACACCTCGCCATCGCTGCTTTCATCACCATCTACACACTCCATGGATTCGTATCTATTATACGTAGCGATCGGGTCATCAGTGCCCTTGGGCATTCGACCACTGCCTTTATTTGTGCTTTTCTTGTTAATTTGTTTTGTTTGTTCAGCTATTGGTGGTTTATTTACCGTTTCTTTGTTCTTGTCTTTATTATTTGTTTTGCCATTTTTTGTTTGTTTTGAATCCCTATTTGCCAGTGGCTTTGGGGCAGTTGTATTTTTATTGATCATAGTTTGTTTTTTGGCAGTGGAGGTATCTTTGCTTGTATTAGGTTTTGATGAAGAGGATACAGGTGTTGCGGAAACATTTGTTGCACCAGTTGCAGATCTGATCTCTACTGCATCAGTCTGGCAACCAACAGACACAACCTGCTTCGCGACAACACTGGCAAATGATGGTTGTTTGCTAACCCCTTCAACAATTTTCCGAGCTTCAGGGAAGAAAATCTTTTGCTCTGTGCGAACACGTTGGATTTCCTTCTCTGTAATCCATCGGGGACAATTTTTGGAATAGGCCGTATGTTCACCATTACAGTTGACACATTTCATTGCAGATGTGCAGGCGGTGTCTTGATGGTCAGGTTGTGCACACTTCGCGCACACCTTCGCTTTACTGCAGTTATCTTGGTGGTGTTCAAACTGTTGGCATTTGAAACACCTCAAAGGGCTGGGCACGTATGGCTGAACGGTACATCTCTCAAATCCAACCTTTAAGGTGGCCGGTGGAGTTGGCCGATTGAAAGTGAGGATGGCAGTGTTCACTCTAATCATTTCTCCGTTTTTTTTAATGGTAACCATACGTGCGTCAGTGACTCCTTGTTTTTTGAGCTGTGTCAATAATTCCACTCTAGTTGTATTTTTGAGCTCAGGAGTCCTGAGAACTCCCTTTGAGGTGTTTAGTGTCCTGTGTGGTGATACTTTCACAGGCACTTGGGCCAATTCCGTAACTGCTAGAAGCTTGGTAGAATGCGTTTCTCTGTCGACCTCTATTAAGAGGTCGCCAGAGCGCAGCCTTTTGATGGTTTTAGGCTCTCCTACCAAGCCCTGGATTCCCTTTTGGATGGCAAATGTTGAGAGTCTGGAGAGAGATTTCTCATCATCTCCAGACGTCATCATCAAAAATCTCGGAAAATATAATTTTGCTTTTAAAATTTCCTCCCTGGTCTTTTTATACCTTTCAAGGTAAGCTTGGTCACTATCATAATCTTCATCAGAATTTTTTCGCTTTGTCGCTTTGTTATGTCCGGTATCCATGGTGTGTTGTGTTGTTTTTTCATCACCCTGGCTCTCCACCCACCACGGAGCCCTACAAGGGGGCAAACTGCCCGCGGTAACCAGCAGGAAGTATTGTCAGAGCTACCAGGGTGATATACTCATAGCAAAAGAACAGCAGTTGCAATAACCGCAGTACACATCCTTTCACCAGATTAGCCCATGAGCCATCGCCATCTAGTGTCCACAATCGTGTATATAAAAATGGGATTGGCGCTACCTTTCACATTGTCTTGGATGATTGCTAATGAGATGAGATGATAATAGACAAAAATGGACACTAGATCAACGAGACTAGCCGATTGATCTGGCCGGGCCCACCAGACCACCCGTCTCAATGAGATAAGGGCCAAAGTGGTGTGTTGGGAGTATAGAGTCCGCAGGCTCCTACGCCCTCAACCACCAGGATCCCTTCTCCCACCTATACGGGATGCAACCCACGGCAAACAGGTTGAGGGTGTGTTTAGCCTTCTAAAAGAAGTTACCAGGGGGACCACGTGGAGGTAACACCCTCCCCCCCGAAAGCCAAACAAGCCTTGAAATTTTGTGAAATTATACTGAATAGACCTCGACTCTATAGGCCTGGGTCTATTAAATTAAATTAATGTGTATTCCGGTGAATCTGTATCCCGGTGTTTAGGGATACCACTATAATCCTTTTTAAAAAAACTAGACCATTTGAGTGAAATTGAAATTATGATGTCCCCTTATGACATCAAATTAACTGGATGTCCAATCAAGAATTTTATTTCATGAAAATGTGTCTACCTTTTGAAAAAGTTATTATAATTTCATGACTATTTGCCATTTTACTGCTATTAAGAGCTAACATTTTTAGGAAAATCAGATGATAAGTGACTGACAAATTAGCGAAAACCATGCACTCACTTTGGTAATTCTGTATTCACTTATAGACTAGCCATAGCTATAAAAAAATCGAAATGACAATTTTATGCTGCGTTGTGTGCTGTAAGTAAGTAAGTAAAATGTTTGCTTTACTTCACTTCTCGGGGGGGGGGGGGAAGGGTGTCACCTCCGCGTGGTCCCCCCTGGGCAACTTCTTAGAAGGCCAAGCACACCCAAACCTTTCATCAAAACAGGTTTTTCTATTTTTTTGACGTGAAGTTTTTTGTGTTTGCTTTCCGGTGGTACTAAGGTTGTTATTTTTATTTTCGAATAGTTTTTAGTTCAAATTCTTTATATATTCTCTATATATTCATATTTATATATTTTATATATTTTTTCATTGTACTTGTGGTGCCTTACAGTGCTCTCACGGATTATGATCGCTCTGTCGTGCTAGTTCTCGATGACAGACCCGATCCCCAGCTGTAGGGGCATTGTAGTAGTAGTAAATCTTTGCTTTACGTCACTTTTCGGCACAAAAGGTCTTTTAAGTGACATTATAATACGATAAAAACGTAAAAAAAAGCTATAGTACTAAAATATTCAGTTTAAAGTGTTTGATATGATAAGATGACGATGCTCCTGTCACCTATATGTAACGAGTCTGGTGACATGTTGTAGCGCCTGCACTACAACACAGTTTATTGGGTATAAAAATATCAGTATAAATAATGTAAAATATGAAGTGATTATAAAATGAACGACTTTTCAAGTCACTATATCTCTATGAAATTGGAGTGATTGTGAAAAAACTACAAGTCTAAGTCAAAACAGTGTCATTGTCAAAACAAATATATAATATATACTATAATACTATATACTATGATAAAAAAAGTAAACCCATTTAGACATAAATATGAATGACATAAACAATGAACAGAGAAACCATTAAGTAAGTAAGTAAATGTCTTCTTTACTTCACTTTTTGGCCAGTACGGCCGGAGACATCATGAAACCACAAAAAATTCTCAAAAATTAAAGACTTACAGTGCCCCCATAATTGGTAATAAGGTCTGTGATATTGGAGGACATCACAGAGCGATCACAAACCGTGAGGACACCGTAAGTCACCACAGGCTAATTGTACGGCAATGGCTTCTCTATGACATGCTGCATTATCTGCCAAGATGCCACAGAGAAACCTTTAAAACAATAAAGTGAAAAAATAATTATTTGGCACTGGTTTCTTTCGGACATCCCGTCCATCGCCAGGATGCCAAAGATAACCACTGCAAACACAAAAAAAAAATCATAGAGGAACTATGAGTAGACCTACAATGCCCCCACAGCTGGGGATCGGATCTGTCATCGAGAACTAGCATGACAGAGCGATCACAATCCGTGAGAGCACTGTAAGGCACCACAAGTACAATGAAAAAATATATAAAATATATAAATATAAATATACAAAGAATATATAAAGAATTTAAACTGAAAACTATTCGAAAATAAACATAACAACCTCAGTGAAAAACCACCGGAAAGCAAACACAAAAAACTTCACGTCAAAAAAAATAACAAAACCTGGTTCGATGAAAGGTTTGGGTGTGCTTGGCCTTCTAAGAAGTTGCCCAGGGGGGACCACGAGGAGGTGACACCCTTCCCCCCACCTATATGTAACGAGTCTGATGACATGTTGTAGCGCCTGCACTACAACACAGTTTAATGAGTATAAGAATGTCAGTATAAAATAATGTACAATATGAAGTGATTATAAAATGAACGACTTATCAAGTCACTATATCTCCATGAAATTGGAGTGATTGTGTAAAAACTACAAGTTTAAGTCAAAACAAATATATAATATATACTATAATACTATATACTATAATCAAAAAAAGTAAACCAATTTAGACATAAATGTGAATGACATAAACAATGAACAGAGAAACCATTAAGTAAGTAAGTAAAACGTCTTGTTTACTTCACTTTTCGGCCAGTATGGCCAAAGAAATCATTAAACCACAAAAAATTCTCAAAAATTAAAGACTTACAGTGCCCCCACAGTTGGTAATAAGGTCTGTGATATTGAAGAACATCACAGAGCGATCACGAACCGTGAGGACACCGTAAGTCACCACAGGCTAATTGTACGGCAATGGCTTCTTTATGACATGCTGCATTATCCGCCAGGATGCCACAGAGAAACCTTTAAAACAATGAAGTGAAAAAATAATTATATGGCAATGGTTTCTTTCGGACATCCCGTCCATCGCCAGGATGTCAAAGAGAAACCACTTTAAACACAAAAAAAAATCATAGAGGAATTATGAGTAGACCTACAATGCCCCCACAGCTGGGGATCGGGTCTGTCATCGAGAGTTAGCACGACAGTGGTAGTAGTAGTAGTAAATCATTGCTTTACGTCACTTTTCGGCACAAAAGGTCTTTTAAGTGACATTATAATACGATAAAAACGTTGTAGTCAATTGATGAGATGAATGATGTACAGATGATGATGTGAGGGTGGGGGCGATAGGGCATGGTGGGTTATTGAGAGCGTTTTCCTTCACTCGCCCGATAAGGGGTTCTGGGCATGTCTAAGGGATATACCCCCAGACATGCCCAGACGGCCGGAGACTTGAGTTTTGCTGTACAATTTAATGATGAAACTCTTTGGCATTTTGCGCAGCTCCTCTATCCTCGGGACGGATAGTCCCCAGAGTAACAATAGGAAGGATCACTCCCTCTGGGTAACTCCATTCATCCCACGTGAGAGACCTAAGGTCAAACACGCTATTGCCGGTTATTTAAGGCTACCACAGCCTACATCAGCGCCAGCACTGATGCGAGTGCTGCATTGGCTCCGCTGTTGAGCGGAGGAACCAGGGTACGCCACTGGCTATCCGCCCGAAGACTATAGCCAGATACGAGGAGGCTGCAGCTGCCCTTGGATGATTGCTGTAGACTAGTGCTTCCGTACAATGCCGTAACAGCATCCAACAGACGAAACAGATCCCTATTGACCCTCCCCAGATGGGGGCGAAAAGTACTACTACTAGCAATCATCCCAGTACCCCGTTAGCACGACAGAGCGATCATAATCCGTGAGAGCACTGTAAGGCACCACAAGTACAATGAAAAAATATATAAAATATATAAATGTGAATATATAAAGAATATACAAAGAATTTGAACTGAAAACTATTCGAAAATAAACATAACAACCTCAGTGAAAAACTCTGAACCACCGGAAAGCAAACACAAAAAAATAGAAAAACCTGATTCAATGAAAGGCAAAAGGCAAAAAACGTTTGGGTGTGCTTGGCCTTCTAAGAAGTTGCCCAGGGGGGACCACGCGGAGGTGACACCCATCCCCCCCGTCATTGGGGGAGGAGAGGGGGTGACTAAAACTCTAACCAAACTGAGTCAGCATTTTTTCTGGCCAGGTATGAGGAAAAGTGCTAACAATTACTGCCAATCATGTCATGTATGTGAAGTTATAGGTAAGCAAAACCAGAAGCCAGCTAAAGCTCATCTTAAACAGATACCTGCTCGCATTGTGATTGACTGCGTCGGCCCTTTGTCCAAGTCCGATGAAGAATATCTATTGACCATTATGTGTGCCTCCACCTGATTTGTAGATGCTATCGAGTTGAGTAAGTAAGTAAAACGTCTTCCAGTATGGCCATTTAAGTGAAAATTCCAAGTATTACAATATCTTATATTGTATAGTAAAAGTGGTAGAGAGAAGATCAAACTAATAGCAGCATGTTCGTACTAAGGTATTCATTTTAAAAAGCTTGATATGATAATATGATGATGCTCCTGACACCTATATATAACGAGTTTGATGACATGTTGTAGCGCCTGTACTACAACACAACAGTTTATTGAGTATAAAAATATGAAGTGATTATAAAATGAGCGACTTATCAAGTCAATACATCTTCATGAGTGATTATGTAAAAACTAGAAGTCTTAATAATTAAAAGATATAATAGAGGTTACATTCCCGTAGGAACTGAATAATAAAACCTGCAGGGGTATCCCTGAATAGCATTGAGGAATATCAAGACTCTAACCATCATCGAGGCCTTGCAAAGGTTCTTTACGATTTTCAGATTTGAGTTGCAATCGGATCGCAGGGTAAATTTTAGTTCAAATCTGTTTTTCACAGATGATGCCCAAGCTAGAAGTGCATCCTGTTAAATCAAGCGCATATCACCCGCAAACCCGGGAAGCATATGAGTGCTTCCACCAAGTCGATGTTACAAATGTACTGCTCTCAGCAAAAACGTGATTTGGATGAGAGGATACCATTGGTAATGTTTGCAGCCAGAGAAAAAGTAAAGAAATCTCTCGTTTTTCATCGAACCAGTTGATGTTTGGTCATAAGGGCTGTAGTCCTTTAAAAGTAGGTAAAGAAGGCTTCATGGGTGATCCCGAAACCTCATACGAGGGACAGAGCGTACTGAAATATGTACATACTTCTCGCGCCAAGTTGCATAAGGCTTGTAAAATGGCCAAAGCCCATCTCTCTAGCAGCCAAGGGGATATGAAGGAGAGGTATGACAAGGATGCTCGTCGTAGGGTTTTTCGCTCCTGGCAACCAGGTTCTTATGGTTTTGCCAGTTATTTTTCAATACTGCAGAGCCATCTGGTGGGAAGCTGCCTTGCATGACGCCAATATAACTTGTGTGCATTTGAGTGGTTCATTAAACACTGTTGAATACGCTTTGTCACATGTTCATATGTCAGAGCAGTCAAAAGATTGTATTAAAAGACAGATTCTGAATGATTATACAAAAAAAGAATGACTGCATGAACTGATAAAAGGTATAATTATGACTCGTGGATATAGTATTATGATGTTTATTTATTTCTCGAACACTCAGCTGGTATAAGTAAATTGTAATGCCGGTATTTTCTCATTTTGGCATGTTATAAATGATGTACATTAAGCTTTTATTTATTTAGTTGTCATCTGTTTTTCAGATGATCATACATTTACTGTCTTTGGCAGTGGCCACCAAAAGACGTAAGCGATTGGCGTGCGCAGTTGGAACTGGGAGAATTTATGTTTCAAAATTTAAAACATTTTTACTCGTTTTTGTGAATTTTTTAAAAATCCCAGTGGAAATACTGCCTGTTTGTATCAGAGAGTGGTGTACACGACAATTCTGCAACAAATACAGCAGAGGTGTCGATACAGAATAGAGACAACAGTGTTCACACCACTGACATGCAGCATATTCACAAAACGTAGGATCTCAGTCAGGAAATGCGGAAAGAACATAATGAAGCATTAGCGCACAATAAATTGGAACAAACGACAACAAAAAAGATGTTTGAAAGCAAACTTGACAAACTAAAGAAAGAACTATTGGAGTCAATGATAGGTAGAATAGAAGCCACGAAAAACAAATGTACCCTACAGGTATCTAAACTAGATAAAGATTGGATGATTTCGAAACTAAAACTTAAGCACATGATGAATTAGTCCGCCAGTTACAAGAAATACACGATACAGGATACAAAACATCTTTTGAGCCCTATATCATTATCATTGTGTCAAATGTGCCTTAGAAAGAAGGAGAGAAGGTTCGCGAAAATATAAAGGGAATGATAAATACACACCATGAACTACCAAATAAACAGAATATAATCCTGGTGTAGTTAAGGTGGAAATAGCGTCTTTAGAAGCAAAGGTCCACATACTGAGAGCAAAGAGCTGGTTACGTAGTAGTGTGATTTAAACTGCACTGTGGTTCACGATGTATAGTGTAAATTCGTAACCGCCACCTGGTAAAAGCTTACTCATTTTCTTATTATTGCCACCTGGTGAGTGTTGTCATAATTAAGCGTATCATAGCGCTGCGTCTTGCTTCCATGACAAGCATTTATGTATTGGCTGACATTTCCTGTCTAGCGGATCATTCAAATCTTTTCACTTTGAACCTGGCTGTGGACAGAGAATGACTTTCTCAACGAATATTTCACATAGTAGGCCTATTGAACATAATAATTATGA
This sequence comes from Flabesymbios commensalis, assembly GCA_964017125.1. Taxonomy (NCBI): domain Eukaryota; kingdom Metazoa; phylum Annelida; class Polychaeta; order Terebellida; family Flabelligeridae; genus Flabesymbios; species Flabesymbios commensalis. Next base: position 4,168,618 of record OZ024914.1, read on the forward strand.
GTCATGTAGAAGACGCGTTATAGTCTGTGAGTACTTTTTATCACCCTGGTAGCTCTGACAATACTTCCTGCTGGTTACCGCGGGCAGTTTGCCCCCTTGTAGGGCTCCGTGGTGGGTGGAGAGCCAGGGTGATGAAAAAACAACACAACACACCATGGATACCGGACATAACAAAGCGACAAAGCGAAAAAATTCTGATGAAGATTATGATAGTGACCAAGCTTACCTTGAAAGGTATAAAAAGACCAGGGAGGAAATTCTAAAAGCAAAAATTATATTTTCCGAGATTTTTGATGATGACGTCTGGAGATGATGAGAAATCTCTCTCCAGACTCTCAACATTTGCTATCCAAAAGGGAATCCAGGGCTTGGTAGGAGAGCCTAAAACCATCAAAAGGCTGCGCTCTGGCGACCTCTTAATAGAGGTCGACAGAGAAACGCATTCTAACAAGCTTCTAGCAGTTACGGAATTGGCCCAAGTGCCTGTGAAAGTATCACCACACAGGACACTAAACACCTCAAAGGGAGTTCTCAGGACTCCTGAGCTCAAAAATACAACTAGAGAGGAATTATTGACACAGCTCAAAAAACAAGGAGTCACTGACGCACGTATGGTTACCATTAAAAAAAACGGAGAAATGATTAGAGTAAACACTGCCATTCTCACTTTCAATCGGCCAACTCCACCGGCCACCTTAAAGGTTGGATTTGAGAGATGTACCGTTCAGCCATACGTGCCCAGCCCTTTGAGGTGTTCAAATGCCAACAGTTTGGACACTACCAAGATAACTGCAGTAAAGCGAAGGTGTGCGCGAAGTGTGCACAACCTGACCATCAAGACACCGCCTGCACATCTGCAATTAAATGTGTCAACTGTAATGGTGAACATACGGCCTATTCCAAAAATTGTCCCCGATGGATTACAGAGAAGGAAATCCAACGTGTTCGCACAGAGCGAAAGATTTCCTTCCCTGAAGCTCGGAAAATTGTTGAAGGGGTTAGCAAACAACCATAGTTTGCCAGTGTTGTCGCGAAGCAGGTTGTGTCGGTTGGTTGCCAGACTGACGCAGTAGAGATCAGATCTGCAACTGGTGCAACAAATGTTTCCGCAACACCTGTATCCTCTTCATCAAAACCTAATACAAGCAAAGATACCTCCACTGCCAAAAAACAAACTATGATCAATAAAAATACAACAACAGCAGCTACCCCTACTGCCCCAAAGCCACTGGCAAATAGGGATTCAAAACAAACAAAAAATGGCAAAACAAATAATAAAGACAAGAACAAAGAAACGGTAAATAAACCACCAATAGCTGAACAAACAAAACAAATTAACAAGAAAAGCACAAATAAAGGCAGTGGTCGAATGCCCAAGGGCACTGATGACCCGATCGCTACGTATAATAGATACGAATCCATGGAGTGTGTAGATGGTGATGAAAGCAGCGATAGCGAGGTATTTGTATCTCCCGACACCGTCGCTGCACTCCAAGCAAAGATAAAACCAGGGAGGCATAAAAATTCATAATAGCCCACAAAATTATACAATGGAATTGTCGAGGTTTAAGATCTAATTACAATGACCTGGCTATTCTTCTGCAGGAACACAGCCCATCGGCTGTGTGCCTGCAGGAGACTAACTTAAAACCTAACACTAACATAAGTTTTAAAAACTATTCAATAATCAATTGTTTTGGCCCTGCCAATAATGAAAGGGCCTGCTGGGGGGTTTCCATCCTTGTAAAGGATGGAACACCACATCAACAGATCACGTTGAATACAACTTTACAGGCTGTGGCGGTTAACATAAACTGTCACAGGCCAATGACGATATGCTCTGTTTATTTACCGCCGAGCCGCTCAGTAGATGTTGTGGAATTGAGGCAGCTGGTAAAGCAATTGCCCAAACCCTTCATGCTACTTGGAGATTTTAACGGGCACCACACAATGTGGGGTACTGGGATGATTGCTAGTAGTAGTACTTTTCGCCCCCATCCGGGGAGGGTCATTAGGGATCTGTTTCGTCTGTTGGATGCTGTTACGGCATTGTACGGAAGCACTAGTCTACAGCAATCATCCAAGGGCAGCTGCAGCCTCCTCGTATCTGGTTATAATCTTCGGGCGGATTGCCAGTGGCGTACCCTGGTTCCTCCGCTCAACAGCGGAGCCAATGCAGCACCCGCATCAGTGCTGGCGCTGATGTAGGCTGTGGTAGCCTTAAATAACCGGCAATAGCGTGTTTGACATTAGGTCTCTCATGTGGGATGAATGGAGTTACCCAGAGGGAGCGATCCTTCCTATTGTTACTCTGGGGACTATCCGACCCGAGGATAGCGGAGCTGCGCAAAATGCCAAAGAGTTTCATCATTAAATTGTACAGCGAAACTCAAGTCTCCGGCCGTCTGGGCATGTCTGGGGGTATATCCCCTAGACATGCCCAGAACCCCTTATCGGGCGAGCGAAGGAAAACGCTCTCAATAGCCCACCATGCCCTATCACCCCCACCCTCACATTATCATCTGTACATCATTCATCTCATCAATTAACTACAACGTTTTTATCGTATTATAATGTCACTTAAAAGACCTTTTGTGCCGAAAAGTGACGTAAAGCAATGATTTACTACTACTACTACCACACAATGTGGGGCTGTAGGGACATCAACCCACGGGGCAGAATAATAGAAGACTTCCTCTCAGAGGAAAATCTCTGCATTTTTAATGATGATACTACCACCTATTTGCACCCTGCTTCAGGATCTGCAACAGCCATTGACCTATCCTTGTGTGATCCCGATTTATATTTGGATTACACTTGGAGGGTCAACGAGGATCTCTGTAGCAGTGATCATTATCCTATATTTATAGAGAGCAACAACTCTATTGTTGAAGAAAGAGTGCAGCATTGGAGGCTGCACAGAGCAGATTGGGAGGCCTTCCAACAGTCTTGTGGGGAGAGCCTCACAATCTCTCAATTTGAGAATGAAGGGGGGGTTGATGACCCTATAGCCCTTTTTACAGCCAAGTTACACAATATAGCAGATCAAAGCATACCCAAAACCTCGACAGTTCCCAAAAAACTCGACAAACCCTGGTTTGACGAAGGTTGCCGAAAGGCAATAGACAAAAGGAAAAAATCCTTGCAAAAATTTAAAAAACATCCAACTAGACAAAACCTTGACGGATATAAGAAAGATTACGCTAAAGCTCGCCGCACGATCAGTGAAGCCAAGCGGCAATCTTGGAGAGCATATGTCTCCACACTAAATAATAATACATCGGCAAAACATACTTGGCAAATGCTGCGCAGAATCAGTGGCAAGAGGAAAGATAAAACCATCAAGTACCTTGTCACTGATTCTGACACAATAACCAATAAAACGGATATTGCAGAAAAGCTGGCGACATCCTTCGCTGCTAAATCATCGCCAGATCATTATCAGGAAAAATTTCGAAAGATTAGGGACAAGGAGAAGGAGAACACATTGGACTTTGAGTCAGATAATGACGAAAAGTACAATGTTGATTTCTCTAAACGAGAACTAATTAAATCTATCGCTCAGGCAACTGATTCGGCAACTGGCCTTGATGAAATTCACTACCAGTTTCTGAAACATTTGCCTGATGTATCACTTGATCTGTTGCTTCTACTCTTGAATGATCTGTGGCAATCTCAGGATTTCACAGATGGATGGAGAGAAGCAACAGTGATCCCGATCCCTAAACCTGGAAAAGATCGAACAGATCCTAATAATTATAGGCCAATAGCATTGACAAGTTGTCTTTGCAAAATCATGGAGCGCATGATCAATCATCGTCTCACATGGTTTTTACAAGACAATAACATAATAACTAAATATCAATGTGGTTTTCAAAAAGGAAAAAGCACCACAGACCATTTGGTCAGACCAGAGACTTATATCCGTCAAGGTTTTGTTAAAAATCAACATACAGTTGGAGTATTTTTTTATTTAGAAAAGGCCTATGATACCACATGGAAGGGTGGTATCATGAAAGATCTCCATGAAATGGGCCTGAAGGGTAGATTACCCTTATTCATTGATAATTTTTTAAAGGGGAGAAAATTTAAAGTCCGCTTAGACAACACCCACTCTTCACTAAATCCACAGGAGGAGGGTGTCCCACAAGGTAGTATCCTTTCACCAACTCTATTTACCGTTAAAATAAACAGTATAATTGATTCTTTACCAGACGATATTGAAAAATCATTATATGTTGATGATCTGGCTGTTTACTGCCAGTCAAGCAATATGGCAATAATTGAGCGGCGCCTGCAAGGTTGCCTCGATAAGTTGGTGACTTGTGCGGATGAGAACGGCTTTAAATTTTCTCCCACAAAAACTTTATGTGTACATTTTTGTAAAAAAAATGGCTTACAGCCTGAGCCCGATCTCAAACTATATGGACAACAGCTTCCTGTTGAAGAGCAGGTCAAATTTCTTGGTCTTTTTTTTGACAGGAAGCTCAGTTTTACTCCACACATCAAATATATGAAAGATAAGTGTAGGAAAGCATTACAATTGCTACGAGTTATATCCAGCAAGGATTGGGGTGGTGACCGGACAACCTTACTGAGGATTTACCGGTCTCACATCAGATCCAAACTGGATTATGGTTGTATTGTTTATGGTTCAGCGAGACGATCGTACTTAGCAGTACTTGATCCAATCGCGAACCAAGGTTTGAGATTATGCTCAGGGGCATTTCGAACATCACCCATTGAAAGTCTTCAGGTGGAGACCGGTGAGCCCTCTTTAGAGACTCGCCGGTTGAAGCTGAGCCTGCAATACTATATGAAAATGAAAGCAAATCCTGAGAACCCGGCATACTCGTGTGTTGTCAACCCTGAATACAAGAGACTGTTTCATAACAAGCCAGGGACTATACCTACTTTGGGTATAAGGCTTCAACCCCATCTGGAGGACATGGAGGTGGAGCTCGACGCAATTAGCGTTGTGCGCCCACCAGAATGTCCACCCTGGCTTCTCCAGCAGCCTAATATACTTTTTAACCTCTCAGATCTCAGGAAGGGAGACACCTGTCCCCTTGTCTTCCAGAGCATGTTGCTTGAGTTATTTTGTAGATTTCCGAGGCACCGGAAGGTGTATACTGACGGATCAAAGGAAGACAAGAGGACAGCTATGTCCTTTGTCTGTGATGATCATGAATTTAGCTGCCGCATTAACGATGAGGCTTCAATTTGCACAGCAGAGCTGTTAGCTATTGAAGCTGCCATCGAATACATCTGGGATAGTAATGACGAGGAGTTCATGATCATCACAGACTCGCTATCTTCATTGCAGGCTCTTAAGAGTCAAAAACTCAACAACCCAATTGTTTCCAATATTTTGCATATGTGTCACTACTTGTCTGGGCACAAGGACATTATTTTTTGCTGGGTACCCAGCCATATTGGAATACAGGGTAATGAACGGGCTGATGTTTTGGCCAAGGCTGCCCTGGATAAGACGAAACAGTTTTATTATATACCATATACTGATTTCAAGTATAACATCTCTGTCTACCTTGATGACATTTTGCAAGGTGAATGGAACATCAATGTCACCAGCAAATTGTTCGAGGTACAACCAATCATTAAGCGATCTTTTACACCAATGGAACGCCGAAGAGATGACGTTGTCTTATGCAGGGCCAGAATTGGCCATGCCTATTTCACAAACGGCTATTTATTGAGAGGAGAATTGCGACCTATGTGCTGCAATACTCGTCTCACTGTAAGACATGTCCTTCTCAGTTGTGCGAAATATGCGCAAATCAGAAGGAAGTATTTTGCATTTAATTCATTATTTGAGCTATTCAGGGACACCCCTGCTGGTTTTATTATTCAGTTCCTTCGGGAATGTAACCTATATTACATGTTTTAATTATTAAACATAAGACTTTTTACACAATCACTCCAATTTCATGGAGATATAGTGACTTGATAAGTCGTTCATTTTATAATAACTTCATATTTTACATTATTTATACTGATATTTTTATACTCATTAAACTGTGTTGTAGTGCAGGCGCTACAGCATGGCATCAGACTCGTTACATATAGGTGCCAGGAGCATCGTCATCTTATCATATCAAACACTTTAAACTGAATATTTTAGTACAAACATGCTTTTATTGGCTTTGTCTTTCCTTTACTACTTAAACTATACAATATGGGATATTGTAATACCTGGAATTTTCACTATGAGAATCATTCAGCTTCAAGACGCGCATGCCTGGGACGGTCAAGTGTAGGCCAACAGTAGCCTATTGAGTACAGATTGACGGCATTAATATAGCCACTGAACTGATTACAAGATACTACTCAAACGAGACATTGATCCAATGCTGTTTTAATGTTAGTCCAACGTCTGCGACGCTGGCCCAACATTGAACCAACATTGAATAAATTTACAATGTTTGAGAGAAAGTCCGCCTGCCCAGCAAACACAAGACATTTGTATAACATTTATACAAAGTCGGCCCAACGTCTTCGACGTTGGTCCAACATTGCATAAAGTCATACAAATGTTTTGTGTTTACTGGGCATGTCAATACAAGCTTGGGTCAAACAGTTTCAAAATCCCCGCAGTAATACAGTCAGTTTGTTTGCAAGCAAGCGACCAAGTAGGGGTAAGGGCCAAGATCTTTGAATTATAAACTCATAGATGTCGCTCAAGTATATATGAACTTGCTGTGATTTGAGAACTTGCTCTTAATGAGGCTTTAGGTATGAAACGCATATTTAGTATTATTATGGAATACGGACTTGACCTACCCACGGGCACTATTGCCTTCTGGGGGACCCTTGTCCCGTGAATTTTAACAGTTGACTACACCTTTAAATGGCCATACTGGCCGAAAAGTGAAGTAAAGCAGAAATTGTACTTACTTACTTACTGTGAGTACTATTCAATTATATCCTAGTTTTATATGAGATGTGGATGAGTTGTTTCAATGGTTTGTGCCATTGAAATGGATCTGATTCTCATCTCATATTGTTGATTTGACAGGTGTGATTTTGATCACAGTAGAACCTGGCTGACACGACATCACTGTATAATATTCATTTCATTGTAGTTATTATTCTGACAAGGGTTATCACTAACAGTATAATGCGGTATTATATTTAGTTTATATTTAGTAATAATTAGTAAGTACTTATTAATTAATTGTTAAATAATTATTAATTAATTAACTAATTAGTTATTTACAGGTTGCCTACTTTGTCATTTTTATTGTATTATTTCGTGTAATTAGTATAATTATCAGTTTAGGTCTAAGGAGCTACATATGACTGAAAGTAATTAGTTATGATTATTTCTTATATTTATTGTAGTCTGGGTCTGATGTCTTTCCCCGTCTCGTGATGTAATGGCCTAGGCTAGGGTGTTGAAATGACAGGGTAAGATTGCTTAAATGTCATACTGTTCATTTGATATACATGTATATGGTTTCTGTAATATTCCTAATATTACTGAATGATAACCATGATGTAAATTCGGTTTTCACATTGATCAGTGACAGTAAAAATAGTAATTGTATTGTAATGTATAGCTGTTTTCTACGGTTGATCCACTGTGACGAATAATTTATATTTGGTGAATTATATAATTATATTTAGGTTCTTGATTATCTTTGGTAACAAGTTTGGATATTAATAATGATATTCAGTGCATAGTTTGACCCACATTGCTGATAATTGTTATTCCTACTTTGTTGTTAGGGTCTCATATACAGTTTCATGTATTCGTCATTGTACATACCACGCCACGTTGACTACTGCCTTGTTGAATAAACGGTGAAACTCGGGTCGACGTCTTGTTAGTCTTTCGCCCGAAGTTGGGAACCTTTTACACATAGTTGGCTGTACCCACTCCCAGTTGCACTATTACAGTAGTAGTAGTAAATCATTGTTTTACGTGACTTTTCGGCACAAATGGGCTATTAAGTGACAGTGTAATACGATAAAAACGTTGTAGTCAATTGATGAGATGAATGATGTACAGATGATGATGTGAGGGTGGGGGTGATAGGGTATGGTGGGTTATTGACAGCGTTTTCCTTCGCTCGCCCGATTAGGGGTTCTGGGCATGTCTAGGGGCATGGTGGGTTAATGAGAACAGGTTACGAGAGATTGCGGGGTACAAATGCACTTACATCTGCTCAGCAAAATCATTTTCAGAACGAGTGGCTGAATGATATTTTAAGACATTATTATAAGTTTCGAGTAGCTGGTCACAGCAAAATTGTCAGGAACGATAAGTCTGGATATGGTGATAGATCTGATAGAGCTGGTGAAGAAACCTGGACGTAGCGGTGATGGTGAAAGACATGGTGGAGAATGTGATGGTAGACGCCGTGGTAGTAGTAGTAAATCATTGTTTTACGTCACTTTTCGGCACAAAAGGTCTTTTAAGTGACATTATAATAAGATAAAAACGTTGAAGTCAATTGATGAGATGAATGATGTACAGATGATGATGTGAAGGTGGGGGTGATAGGGCATGGTGGGTTATTGAGAGCGTTTTCCTTTGCTCGCCCGATAAGGGGTTCTGGGCATGTCTAGGGAATATACCCCCAGGCATGCCCAGACGGCCGGAGACTTGAGTTTTCCCTGTGCAATTTAATGCCGAAACTCTGTGGCATTTCGCGCAGCTCCGCTATCCTCGGGTAGGATAGTCCCCAGAGTAACAATAGGAAGGATCACTCCCTCTGGGTAACTCCATTCATCCCACGTGAGAGACCTAATGTCAAACACGCTATTGCCGGTTATTTAAGGCTCCCACGGCCTACATCAGCGCCAGCACTGATGCAGGTGCTGCATTGGCTCCGCTGTTGAGCAGAGGAACCAGTGTATGCCACTGGCAATCCGCTCAAAGATTATAGCCAGATACGAGGAGGCTGCAGCTGCCCTTGGATGATTGCTGTAGACTAGTGCTTCCGTATAATGCCGTACACAGCATCCAACAGACGGAACAGATCCCTAATGACCCTCCCCAGATTGGGGCAAAAAGTACTACTACTAGCAATCATCCCAGTACCCCAGACGCCGTGGTGGTGGACATGGTATTGATAGACGCTGGGAAAAAAATAATGATGTATGTGAGATCATGGGAGTCCTGCGTGGCACTGATAGAGGATCGTCAATTCATGGAAAGAGTGTCCACAACCAACGATTCGAAAGGTCTTGGGTCCATACATGGCTTGAGCGACAATTATTTTTTACAATCTATTCCATTTTATGGAACAAAATGGCTCCCTTAATATTGATGATCCAATTTATCTATGGGCCCTCCACTATGTCTACATGCTGCGTCTCAACAAAGAGTTGAATGGCTTCTGAGATCAGTGGAATAACCATGGGCTGGGAACTGAACATCATGAAACTCCTCTTCAGCTGTTTGTGGGACACAGTCTTCAGCTTTCAAACACTAATCTTGTGGCAATGCAAGATATTTTTACCAACCCATAAGTTCCTTCAGCTGTTGATGGAGAGGCTGCTAGGGAGCGAATTGTTCTTGATGATATAGACCAGACCATACCAGACATTTATTCAGGTGTCACAGAAAATACGATTTGTTTGGTGGATGGTTTACGCGTCATAGAAGTTATTATTTGATTGGTTCTTTGGCTTACACGTAAGGGAAAGCAGCACATGACTGGTTCTTTCGTTTACGCATAAACCACGTTCGTTCACGCGTATCACTTTATGCGTTATGGGCCTACCATAAAAGTAAGTAAGTAAAATATTTGCTTTACTTCACTTTAGGGGGGGGGGAAGGGTGTCACCTCCGCGTGGTCTCCCCTGGGCAACTTCTTAGAAGGCCAAGCACACCCAAACCTTCATCGAACCAGGTTTTGTTATTTTTTTTGACGTGAAGTTTTTTGTGTTTGCTTTCCGGTGGTTTTTCACTGAGGTTGTTATGTTTATTTTTGAATAGTTTTCAGTTTAAATTCTTTATATATTCTTTATATATTCATATTTATATATTTTATATATTTTTTCATTGTACTTGTGGTGCCTTACAGTGCTCTCACGGATTGTGATCGCTCTGTCGTGCTAGTTCTCGATGACAGACCCGATCCCCAGCTGTGGGGGCATATTGTAGGTCTACTCATAGTTCCTCTATGATTTGTTTTTTTGTGTTTGCAGTGGTTTCTCTTTGGCATCCTGGCGATGGACGGGATGTCCGAAAGAAACCAGTGCCATATAATTATTTTTTCACTTTATTGTTTTAAAGGTTTCTCTGTGGCATCCTGGCGGATAATGCAGCATGTCATAGAGAAGCCATTGCCGTACAATTAGCCTGTGGTGACTTACAGTGTCTTCACGGTTTGTGATCGCTCTGTGATGTCCTCCAATATCACAGACCTTATTACCAACTGTGGGGGCACTGTAAGTCTTTAATTTTTGAGAATTTTTTGTGGTTTCATGATGTCTCCGGTCGTACTGGCCGAAAAGTGAAGTAAAGAAGACATTTACTTACTTACTTAATGGTTGCTCTGTTCATTGTTTATGTCATTCATATTTATGTCTAAATGGGTTTATTTTTTTTATTATAGTATATAGTATTATAGTATATATTATATATTTGTTTTGACAATGACACTGTTTTGACTTAGGCTTGTAGTTTTTACACAATCACTCCAATTTCATAGAGATATAGTGACTTGAAAAGTCGTTCATTTTATAATCACTTCATATTTTACATTATTTATACTGATATTTTTATACCCATTAAACTGTGTTGTAGTGCAGGCGCTTCAACATGTCATCAGACTCGTTACATATAGGTGCCAGGAGCATCGTCATCTTATCATATCAAACACTTTAAACTGAATATGTTAGTATGAACATGCTTTTATTAGCTTTGTCTTTCCTTTACTACTTTAACTATACAATATGGGATATTGTAATACCTGGAATTTTCACTTAAATGGCCATACTGGCCGAAAAGTGAAGTAAAGCAAATATTTTACATATTTTCATATTAGTTAAAACTCCTGTGGAGCCAATTACATAATCTACGATGTTTCTTTTAACAGTCGTAAAACTCCCCTTGTTACAGTCGCGCCCGATTCGACCATTGCATATACATAGGGCATGACCCTGACAAAATTCAATTAACCTGTTCCCATATTCATTAATCTGGTGGTCAGACGAAACCCTTTTACATGTATTTAGCCGGTGTTTGTCAGCATTTGTCTGTGATGCCAATTGAGCAGGCTTTTGGTTACCTGTTGTATTTAGTCATCTTTGCTGGTAGATGTCTATCAGTTTCTTCAGGTTGGTCAGCAGGAGTTGTTAACAGTTGAGGTTGTGCGACTGCAGACGTCACTACATTAATTTTATTAGTTTTGCTGTCTATTTGTTCTGTCACATGAATATCTTCAGCCCCTAGTGACGTTTCTCTTCCTTCCTTTATTTCGGTGTAGTATTCGCTGTATTTCTTTTTTTTTTGAGTTGTTCTGCTCTCTCGTCACAGTCCTTCTCTTTGTGCCCAGTGGCGAAGCAGAAGTTGCATACCACGTCATTTGGACATTCAGTAACTACGTGGCTGGTGCTATGGCACCTAAAGCATCTGTGCTTCTCGTGCAGGACACTTATAAGAAGTAAGTAAGTAAAATATTTGCTTTACTTCACTTTTCGGCCAGTATGGCCATTTAAGTGAAAATTCCAGGTATTACAATATCCCATATTGTATAGTTAAAGTAGTGAAGGAAAGACAAAGCCAATAAAAGCATGATCGTACTAAAATATTCAGTTTAAAGTGTTTGATATGATAAGATGACGATGCTCCTGGCACCTATATGTAACGAGTCTGATGACATATTGAA